>VUQH01089153.1:1571-13558 GCA_015106775.1 Etroplus canarensis | reverse complement strand
CTGAGGCTCATGCAGGACATTTCATAGTGAGGTGTCTTTGGTTGGATTATTCCAACATTTTAATCTCACATTTCACATCCCTCTGTCATCAGTCAGAGCAGGAGATTCATTTCTCACAGATCCACATCTTATAAGAATATCCAGAATAATATTCATAAGAACTTGACACGGTCCATTTCCCATTACTGTCACAGCATACTGCATAGTACCAGTAGCGGGGACTCGGCTGTCCTGGTGCCCAGAACCTGTCAGATAAACAGAATATGATATTAAAGTGAACTCAGAACTATTGTCATGTTTATGCAAATATGACTCTTTGTAGACTTTTCTCTGAGAAAAGTCTACAAGAGAGGTGAAGAAGAGAGTTCAGGCAGGGTGGAGTGGGTGGAGACGAGTGTCAGGGGTGCTTTGTGACAGATGCATAGCAGCAAGAGTGAAAGGGAAGGTTTACAAGAAAGAAGTGAGACCTGCTATGATGCTTTTGTGCACAAAACAGTAACTAGTTGCCTGTTAACACACCCAATATTAGCTTTAATGTGAAGATGTGTTCTGGGTTAATATGCTAGCCCAGTAGCTAGAGAACACAACTGACAACATGTATGTGTATGTTTGTGTATACACTACTCACAAAAAGTTAAGGATATTTGGCTTTCGGGTTAAATTTCAGGATGCACCTAAAATGCACTTTACAGGTGAACGTAATCTGACTTTCTTTACACTTTTGAATGCAGATGTCCAACTGTTCAGTGTTTCAGTACTTTTTGCATAACTTGCTGTTCTCTAACAAGGTGCTTAATGGCAAAATTCACAACTGGTGCTTGATCCATGAATCGATTCTCTGATGAAAGTCAATTCACGCTGACCAGAAATGATGGCCGCCAACAATGTTGGAGACATCAAGGAGAGTGTTGTGCATCAGCCACTGTTATCACCAGATGAGCCTTTTTTGGTGGTGGTGTTACAGTCTGGGCAGGTGTGTCTACTTAATACAGAACTGCCCTACACCTTGTGAATGGTACAGTGACAAGCCAATACTACCTGAAAGATATCATAAATCCAGCACACACACACAGGCCTAATTTAATCTTCATGAACGACAATGCTCCAGCTCAGCAAGGTCGTACTATTAGGGAAGGGCTGCTGGAGGCTGGGGTACCTCAAATGGATTAGCCTGTACTTTCTCCAGACCTGAATCCCATAGAAAATCCTTGGGATCGGCTGAGTGGCCATGTAGAGGCTTGTAGCCCTGCACTCCAGAACCTCAATGACCTGAGGGCCGCCCCTCAAGAAGAGTGGAATGAAATGCCTCAGCAGACAATACTACTCGTGAACAGCATGAGACGTCGTTGTCAAGCTGTAATTCATGGTCAAGGACACATGACAAATAACTGTGACACTTGACATTTTTTTGTTGTGGTATAACCGCAACTGTTGTTGGGTTTTGTTTCATTAAATTGTTAGAGATGAGAAAATCACCATTGCATGCTTCTACTTAAATGTCCTACTTTCATGATATAGTATCACTGTAACGTCAACTTTTTACATTTTACATACATTTCACCCAAAAGCCAAATATCCTTCCTTGACCTTTTGTGAGTAGTGTATATATGTATACACTGTGTGCACAAATATTAGGCAAGTTTCACTTTTGAGGACTAGTTTTATTATTTAACAACAACAGTGCTCTTGATCGAAAATGTTAATAAACCTCAAACCTAAATATTTAAGGAAGTGAAAGTGCGGTTTTGGCTTTTGCACACGAATATCTGTGTGTGCACAATTATTATGCAACTCAAAGAAAAACAAAAATATCTCACTTGTTTGTTTTTATCAGTTAAAGTGAGAATAATAAACAACTCAAACTTTACAAATAAACATTTCTGACATTTAAAAAAAAAAAAATCAGTGACCAGTACAGCCACTCTTCTTTTTAATAACACTCAGAAGTCTTCAATCCATGGAATCTATCAGTTTCTGAACACACTGTTCAGAGCGGTTACTGTTTTCCTTCACTGTACATCTCACGTTTAAGAAGGGCCCACAAGTTCTCAATAAGTTTTAGGTCAGGTGAGGAAGGGGACCATGTCATGATTCTTTCATCTTTAAGGTTTTTGCTGGTTAGCCACTTAGCGGAGTAGTTTGATGCATGAGATGGACCATTGCCTCGCATAAAAATCATGGTCTTCTTGAAAGATGCAGACTTTTTCCTGTACCACTGCATGGTGTCTTCTAGAAACTGGCAGTAGGTTTGGGAGTTGCTGACGTCTGAGTTAGAGTGGAGCTCTATGCCTATTGCTGATCCAGCCACGGGGTCCATCCATCTGGTCCATCAAAAGTCACTCTCATCTCATCAGTCCATAAAACCTTTGAAAAACCTGTCTTCAGGTATTTCTTGGTCCAGTCTTGATGTTTCAGCTTCTGTGTCTTGTTCAGTGGTGGTCGGGTTTCAGCCTTTCTTACCTTGGCCATGTCTCCGAGCACTGAACACCTTGTACTTCTGGACACTCCAGGTAGGTTGCAGTTCTGGAATATGACAGCACTGGAGGATAACGGGTTCCTGGTAGCTTCAACTTTGATTCTTCTCAAATCTTTGGCAGTTAATTTGTGTCTTTTTGTCAACACATTTCTTGCGACCCTTTTGGGTATTTGCAACAAAAGTCTTGATGGTTCTGTGGTCACGTCCTAACATCTTGGAGTGCTGCATCAATCTGAAAGATTTTTTTTATAGTTTTTGACTTTTCAGAGTCTGTTAGATCTTTTTCTTTCCCATTTTGCCTGAGGAAAAGAAGCTGACTAATAATTGTGCACACCTAATATAAGGTGTTGATCTCCAAAGGCCACACCCTCCCTCATTACATAAAGGCACATCACCTCGTATGCTTAAATCCAATAGACATTCAAGTTTATGCAGCCTGGAGTTGGAAAATATGCATAAAACTGACGGTATAGTCAAAATACTATCAGTTGGTTTGGTGCTGCCACTTAATGGGGTAGAATGTTGCCATTTAGCTGCTAATTTAGTTGATAACATTTATTTGGTGCACTGTTGATTTTAGATCTTTACTGAAAGCAGCAAACAAGTGAATTAAAACAGTGTGACTTATAACAACAAGTTACAAATCAAAACAATGAGCTTAAAAATGGCAAAAGGTTCGCTGAAACTGAGAGGTACAGCAGAGTTATCAGTTTCTTCATCACAACACGCCATTCGTGGTCTAATGTAATATTAAGTTTGTTCTAAAGATAGTTATGTGAAAAGATTTGCTGTTACAGTGGCTGACACTCATATTAAACATAGATTAAGCTTCTGTCAGGTCAGTGAAAGTAATAGTAATCCCTATGAGACAACAGCTAAACACTCCATTTCAGACAGGTTTTTCTGCTCGTGGTCTTGTTTGATGTCAGTAAGAGAGAATATCTCTAATATGGTCATGTCAGGTGCACAGCTTTGACTGTGAGCACAGAAGCCCCACCCATCTGCTGTCAATCAGAGGATGTCTAAAAGGTAGAGGGAAGGGAACTAAAATAGCTTTTTTCAGACAGTAGATGAACTGATGAACTCAGAAGGCCCATTCATTCATTCATTTTCTTCCACTTATCCAATTCAGGGTTGTGGGGGGCGCTGGAGCCTATCCTAGCTATCATGGGGCGAAAGGCAGGGTACACCCTGGACAGTCCGTCAATTTAGAATTGCCAGTTAACCTAATGCTTTGCATGTCGGAAGAAACTGGAGCACCCGGAGAAAACCCACGCAAGCACGGTGAGAACATGCAAATTCTGCACAGAGCCCTGGCTAGCCAGCTGCTGGATTCAAACCTGGACCCCCTTGCTGTGAGGTGATAGTGCTAACCACTGTCCTGCCCTCAGAAGGCCCAGTGTGAGATAATCATGGATTATTTTGAACTGAATATCAGGCAAAGCTACTCTAGTGGTGATCTAGTCAGAGAGTGAAAATATGGAGTCGGAAATGAGCATAATGGCCCCCTTTAAATCAAGTCAAGCAGATTTTAAAGAGTATATATAGCCCTCTGCAGTATGTGTTCAGCCATTATTTAACAGGGATGTGGCCTAATAGTAGCACCACTACTCAACAATTCAGGGGTGTATTGTGGTCATTTTGCTTACTGTTCCTCTCCACATTACACTATGGAAAAGCAGAGTTGCAGTATCCTCAGAAGAAAGAAATATGTGCTTACAGCTTTGACATGGGATCATAAATGATCAATCAGTAATTCAGCCTTTGATTTAAATACTATATATAATCTATATATTTATGAATCTAGAATGTATCCTTTATATAATGTATATAATCATAAACATTGAATATTAATAGATCTGTGGACGAGCTGTTCTTTAAAATCAAAGTAAACAAGCAGCTGGGACAAGTATGGAAATTTGCTTGGTGACAGAATGTAGCTCAGAGGCCAAATTTAGTTCTGCAGGATCAATAGTTTGAGTGAAGAGAGATAAATTACCACCTTCACAAGATTTTATGAATCAGTAGCACTTCAGTTCCGCATGAAGTGATATCACTGCTGGTGATTCTTAATGTAAAAATGTCAATGCCTCTTTGGATTCTTTTCGCTCCTTCTGCAAGATGAAGAGAAGTCATCACATCACTAGCTTTTGTGCTGTGTCTGTAGAGAACAACCATCCAGATGGCAAACTCGGAGCGCTGGCTCTGTTAGTCTTTCCTGAGGCGCTCAGTCAGACTTTAAATGCTGAGATCATTAGACTCTGTCGCTTTCGGTGTAACGTGAGAGCTGCGAGGTGCTGTGAAGTGCTCTCGCTGCATAAAGACTGAGAACATTAAGGAGTTCCGGGAAAATCACAGTGCCCTTCAGATCTTTGGTATTTTAACTCCCTAGATAGAAAAATAGACAAAGACAGATATTACTTTTATTTAACATTGATTTCACTTCACAAAAACATTTTAATGCCACAAATGTCTGTCTGGCTGCTACCTTCGTGGCTAAAAATAAATCTCTCGACTGTAAATATCATCAGTCACTGATGGGCAAACTATTGTTCAGATCAGACAAGAGGGGAGTGGAGCTGCCTGTGAATGATGCATGCATCTAATTACTTTGGTTGATTGTCATATGAAAAATTAACTTAATTGTCTGATGCTTCTGCAAGGTGATGATGGATACATTTAGTTAAGCAGATGTTTGGGCTTTAAAAAATGATCCCGCACAGCTTTCTAAAGGATTAATGTCATTAATTCATGCAAAAAAGTTACAGTTCTACTACCCAGAAAGAGTCAGAATAGTACATAACAATACTGCGGTCTTGTAAATAAGTAAGAGACACCAAATTTCCTGATGCTTCGGCAGCCCAAACCTGCATGTGGTTTTGCTGATTAAAGAAACACTAAGAGCTGATGGTTGCCGGCAGCAGTGCGACACTGTGTGTTTCTGTATGCACACACCTTTTATGTGCAGTTATTTCAGGCCCTCAGGCTTTCAATTATATCCAAACCCAGTATGAAAGCTCCTGTCACTTTTCTCACTTGTTTCCCATTTTGTGATGAAATGATTTCGTGCCCATGTGACTGAGTGGGTGACAGAGAAAGCGAGCGATACAAGTGAATAAGCCTGCAGGCCTATTAAGTGAGTAAGGATAGAGATCCACACGCATTGTGTGCGCGTGCACGTTTTCAGACCCCCCCCCCAAAAAAAAAAGCTGTGCACATGGAGCACCAGCTGAACGTTCCTCGCTGCCTTGATGAAGCAGCGTCTTCAAGAAAAACAAACAACCCATAATCACCCCGTGCAACCGCAGAATTGCTTCCTGCAGGTCGGCAATCCAAAGGACTCGGTCTCCGTGGCTACCCTGTTGCCAGGAGACAGTTCAGGCGGGCCGGGTTGATGTCTTAGTGATGACAGAGACGGGCAGAGGTAACAGAGGGGTTGTACTGTTAAAGGCCACAGTGCTTCACCAGATGCTAAAGATTATTCTCCTGCTTTAGTTTACTTTGATTAGTTTACTGAACTGCAACCTTTAGCAGCAACTTTCCCCATCAGCATCCTGCTGCTGGAGACTGGAAATAAAATACCACAGTATTAAAGGTGCTCTGATAAAATTTCGTGTAAACAAAACTCAAGTCAAACTTGACATTTAATTTCTCACTAAAGAACACTATGTGTGTGTGTTAAAGGGGTCCAGGCATCTTCAATGCTTTTCCAAACAGCCCCGACTCTTAGGTGGGGCCTCTGTGAATTAGGCTTGCCCTTACGCATCCTGCGGATGCTCAATCAGACTGCAGTAGGTGGAGTTTGGTGGCCAGGTCAGTACCTTCAATTCTTTGTCCTTTAATTTGCATATTTAAAATCTCTGATCAGTATCACCAAACATCCCATCTCAGAGTGATGCTGGAAACTAGTTAATGCATTTGTTACTTTTAAAGTGAACTTTGGTCATTGCATGTTATGAGGTTGTCCTAAAAGTGCCATGGAAAGCAAGAACACTAATAGGGGCTAAAAAGAGAGATCATCTTTATCCTATATTAACTCCACTTCACTGGCTCCCTGTTAAATCCAGAAATTTATTTGAAATCCTTCTACTCACAAAAGTCTTGAATGATCATCCCTATCATACCGTAATGAACTCACAGTGTCATTTATTCAAACAGAGCACTTCAATCTCAGAGTGTAGCCTTTCTTTGGGTTCCTAGAGTTTCCAAAAGTTGAGTGGGAGGCAGAGCCTTCTGTTTTCAGACTCCTCTTCGTTTGGGTTCAGGAGACAAACATCCGCTCTATTTTTTTAAGATTAATCTTTAAACTTTCCTTTCTGATGAAGCTTAGATTTGGGGCTGCATCAGGTGACTCTGAATCATCCCTTAGCTGTGCTGCTAAAGGCTTAGGCTTCTTTGGGACTTCCAAAGAAGCACCAAGCACTTCTTCTCTACTCCCATCTGTTTTTACTCTCCATGCATTTACATCAAACTTCTGCACATCATTAACTTTTATTTAATCTCTCCCATTGTTTGTGTTTTGTCCTGTTTGCCGCTTGTGGTCTCTCTATCCTTCTCTTTCCCCTCAACCCTCCAACCAAACATGGCAGACGGCTGCTTCTCCCTGAACCTGGCTCTGCTCGAGGTCTCCGCCTTTTAAAATGGAGTTCTTCCTCCCCACCATCGCCAAATTCTTGCTCATTTTGAACTGTCAGATTGTTGTGCCTGTACCTTGCAAAATGAAGCCCCTTGAGATATGAACTAGTGGTATATAAATACACTTGAGCTGAACTGAGTTTAACTTTGTGATATTTCTCAAAGCATTACCCTACACTTTTTACAATGCAGAATGGTGCAAATTTCGGTTGGAGGAGGCAATCTCCTTGCTGTGACTGGGGCTTTGGGGGGGCTTCCAGATGTATACCAAAACCCAAGGTTTCCCAGCAAAACACTGCTGCTTCACTGCTTCTGTCAGTGGCTTTAATTTTGTGGCTGATGTGTGTATCCTAAATTGTGCAGTGTTTATTTTTGATGTTGAAATTTATGACAAAAAAGATCAAGCTTTAATTGGTCCAGTTTATTGAGTTTCACAGTGAACAAGGTAAAAATGAATTTAGTGGAGTGTACAGAGTGGCTGGAAATTCCACAACAAAAGAACACATCAAATTAAAACAGTGCTTTTGCACACTCACCAAATTAAAGTCTCACAGTAACATCTTTCCCTCATGCGTATGCCTCTTATAACAGAAGTCCTATTTTTAGTCCAACACACATCTGACCCTATTCTGTCACTGCAGTTGTGACTTAGAGAGCTGAGTGTCTTACTGCTCTTAGTGCATCACTGTCCAGGTCTCCTGAGTAGGTCACTCAACTCAATATGCATGTGGGGCTACTTTGTATGGGATTCACTGGCACCCTTCTGCAAAGCACAGGAGAGGTGACACAAGCAAGCTGTTACTGTGCTGCCATCTGCTGGCCACTTTTAGTCACAGAGCCTCTTCTGAGAAGTGAGGAAGGTTCCTAAAAATCACATCCAGCCCTTTCCCCCACTTACTTCTCCCTCATATCTCTCACAGAGTGGACGAGGGGTCAGTAAAGGAACACTGTGTACTTTGTCTAGATCTATACAAAAAACAGCAAATTCCCTTGAGGTGGTATTTCTTTTTTTTACAGATAAGAGTTGCCCAACAGTTTCTAAGAAAGATTAAAACCTAACTCTGCTTACCACAAGGTCAAAATTATTTAGCAACATGTGCAACACTGGCTGCATTTCACATTTATTTACATGAGGCAGGATAAGTAAACCCGTGGCGCCATCTGACCTCAAACCCCAGACCTTGGGGAGTATTAGCCTGTGGAATAATGAGTCTTCAATCAAGCACTGACGAGGAGTCTTACAGTATAACTGCTGTGGTTGAGTGACAGGTTTGGGCATTCTTGTGTGTTTTCAGAGTGATTAAACTCACTACTTCTGCTTTATTCCTTCAGCTTTGCTTTTCTCCTCCGTCCTGGCGAGAATCTGAAGGACCGTCTGGTTGAAGTCCTCCGGCTGGTCGGCGAAAACATAATGGCCTGCTCCTCTGATCACCTGACAAGCACGCACAGAACGGAAATAGTTCTGAGATAAAGACAAATTTAAGTCCTCGCAATGACTGCGTACATGCAGAAAAGTGTGGATTTAAGCATTGTTAGCCCTATTACAATACATAAAGGACTATTTAGATCTAAAAAGATGCTAAAATTTTTCTCATGAAGGAAATTCGGTGCCTTCCCCACATTACATAGCTGTCACAGATGTGAAAATGTGGCCTTCACATTATCTTGGATTCAAACAAAGCAGATGTAGTTCCTTAACCTCACAGTGACAACAAAGTTAACTTGCAAAAGTAAAGCAGAGTACATACTGTGATTTCCACATCTGGCCTTAGTTTCTTGAAAGCATATCCAGAGTTGCTGTCAATACTGGAGCGGGATCCATAAATGAAAGAAATGGGAATGTCAGCTGGGACCTGGCCGATTCTGTCCAGCATTGGCCTCTTAGCCCAGCCGTAGGGAATGGTCATGTTCTTAAAGGCTGTCTCTCCACTGAAATGGAAAAAAAGCAATGCACTTGTAAGCTGTACTGAGAATTTACACATTTATGTATATTGGTTTAAAATGTGTGTCACCTTGGAGTCTGGGCATTCAGATGGTAGATGTAGTCGCACACCGTGTAGTCACTGAACACAGAGGAGTATTTCTGCTTGAAGTCTGACCTGATGGTCTGGACCAGCATTGGACCTGAGAGAGGGGTACAAAATGAGGAGATTTAATTCAACTGTGAAACTAATGAAATCTTTGAGGAGAACGCTGGACCCTTAAACAGATAGTATTTGGTGTCTTAGGGCTCACATACCCCTTGCTATGTGTTAACATCTTTTTCAGTCAAGAGAGAGATTAGTAACCATAGTAATGTTTAAGGAAGAGATGAGAAACCTATCTAACCTCTCCCCCAACCCAGAGAAAGCAACATTTTTGCCAGAGAACAAATCAAAGACATTTAAAGTGGACCTATTATGCCCTCTCCAGTCCCATATTTTTTATTCTTGAACTGTACAAAAGTGGTTTTTCATTATTCAAGTTCATAATCCTTATTTGGCTCATACTGGGCTCAGTTCATCTACAAGTTGTTTTGAATAGTCTCTCTTTAAACCTGCTTTCATCTGAATGACTGCCCCATATAAACAGAGGGTCTAAACAACTGATGGGCGGGGCTTCTGGTGCTCACAGTCATTGCTGAGTGCCTGAGATGACCATATCAGGGATACCCGTTCTCACTGACATCATACAGATCCAAGAGTAAAAAACTAAACTCTGAGCTTATGGCTCATAGGGACTGCTTAATATAAGCATCCACTGTTGTAGCAACGTACACTGTATGGACAAAAAGTATTGGGGAACCTACAGATAACACGTATAGGAGCTTTAATGACATCACATTCTAAATCCATAGGCACTGATATGGCGTTAGTCCCCACTTCGCAACTATAACAGTTTCCACTCTTGTGGGAAGGCTTTAACAAGATGATTTTGGAGTGTGTCTTTGGGATTTTTTGCACATTTATCCAGAAGCCCATTTGTGAGGTCAGACACTGATGTTGGATGAGAGAGCCTGGCTCACAATCCATGTTCTAGTTCATCCCAAAGGTGTTTGATGGGGTTGAGCTCAGGGCTCTGTACGGGCTAGTCAAGTTCTTCAACAACAAACTTATCCAATTGCGCCTTTATGAAGCTTGCTTTATGTACTGAGGCATAGTTATGCTGGAACAGAAACAGGCCTTCTCCAAACTGTTCCCACAAAGTTGGAAGCATAAAATTGTCCAAAATGTCTTGGTTAGCAGAAGCATTTAGATTTCCCTTCAGTGGAACTAAGGGGCTCAGGTCTACCCCAAACAACAACCCTTCAGCATTATCCATCCTCCACCAAACTTTACATTTGGGACAATGCACAGGTTATTTTTTCTTGGTGTTCATCAAACCCAGAGTCATCCATCAGACTGCTTGATACAGAAATATGATTAATCACTCCACAGAGTATGTTTCCACTGCTCCAGAGCACAGTGGATGTGTGCTTTATATCTCACCATTTGACACATGGCATTGTAATTGGTGATGTAGGGCTTGCACGCAGGTGTGAGGCCATGAAAACTCGGGGCACAGTTTCTTGCTGATGTTAATGCCAGAAGAGGTTTCAAAATCTGCATTTATTGAGTCAGCAGAGCGCAGGTAACTTCTACGCACTATGAACCTCTGCACCCCGCAGCCTCCCTCTGTGACTTTACGTGGTCTGCTACTTCATTGCTGAGCTGCTGTGGTTCCCAAATGCTTCCACTATGAAAAAACTATTTACAGCTGAGCGTAGAATATCTAGGAGGGAAGAAGTTTCAGAAAATGACTTGCTGCAATGCGAGCACTTTAGAATGAGTCATTCTTTCACAAATGTTTGTAAAGGCAATCTGCACAGGTACTTGATTTTATACACCTGTGGCAGGGGGACTGAATGAAACACCTCAATTCAATGAGTAGGAAGTGCGGCCAAATGCTTTTATCCATACAGTACATAAATGACTGAGAAAAGCACAACAGATCCTCTTTAAGCAATGTGCAATCCTGTGATGCTGGCTGACTGTCAGCAGTCATGTGAATAGTGAAGAGCACCTTGGAGCCAAAAGGCAAAGTTTTAATTTCAATTATGTATTGCCATCCAGAGTTTTGAATGCAAGCCGACAGCAGTTCCACAGGCTGGCTGTACATTGTCTTAGAGATAAGGTGCAGAACACCGTACATCCAGATGGAGCTCAAAGTAGAACAGCTTCTCCTTCCTGTGAAAAGGAGGGAGTGGTGGCCCCGTTTGATTAGGATGCCTTCTGGACACCCTTCTTTGGAGATGTACTGGGCAAGAAGACCCTGGGCTAGACCCAGAACTCAAAATATATAGATACAGATATAGAGATATACATCTCGTCTGGTCTGGAGGAGTTTCTGAATCCAGCAGAAAAGTTGGAAAACACTGACGGCAAGAAGAACATCTTGAATACCTGCCTAGCCTTCTACTAATATGATCCGACCTCAGATAAGTGGAAAGAAAAGGATACATGTAAGGAGGGAAATCCTTTATGTTTTCAGAGCAGTAATGTATTTTTTATTTTGATTATATCTTAAAGAAATCTAAAAACACTAGTGGCATAAGATGACTTGGATCATTTACAAGCTACCAACACCTGAGCATTGCTGTAAATTATAAAACACTCAGAAGTGAAAATAATCCAAACTGGTGAATAGAATGTGAAAGAGAAGCAAGACTACAAGTGTGTTCAGGTGCGCATATGTGCTGTGTGTGTGCTAACCTAGAGGTCCAGCCAATCTAAGACCAGCCAGAGGGTTGAAGGGGCTCATGACGGCGCCCATGGCTCTGATCCACAGTGGGATGGAGTTGTGGTTGGGGTTCTCTGGGCGTTCTGGGAATCCCCATGGCTCCACCAGCAGCAGATGT
>VUQH01089149.1:403-10466 GCA_015106775.1 Etroplus canarensis | reverse complement strand
AGCTCAGGTGGAGAAGTTTGGAGACAAAGTCAGAGAGGCAAGGCTGAGATGGTTTGGACATGTTCAGAGGAGGGATAGTGGATATATTGGACAAAGGATGTTGAAGGTGGAGCTGCCAGGCAGGAGGAGAAGAGGAAGACCACAGAGAAGATTCATGGATGTAGTGAAGGAGGGCATGCAGAAGGATGGTGTGAGGGAAGAGGATGCAAGGGACAGGGTGGGACGGAGGCAGATGATCCGCCGTGGTGACATGAGCAGCCAAAAGAAGAAGAAGAAGATATGAAAGTGGCCCGAATCCGATATGAAAAAATCAGATTTGCGCTGTTCAGACTGTCATAAGAAAAATCAGATGTGGGCCACAAATGAGCAAATATCGAATTTGTGCTACTTTTGCCTGCAGTGCGAACGTAGCCTAAGACACACATACATGAAGCATAAGCATCTGTATTTGTGCAGAAGGAAGAAATTTGGGTGCATTATTGTTTGTTTAAAGCCCAGGAGATAAAATAAAAAGAAAAGAGTGCTGACAAAAAGAGAACCCAAAAGAACTCAAAATAACAAACTGTATTCCTAGCAGGCCAAAGTTGCTGATGCTTGGCGTACTTTGCTTTTTCCAATCTATACCCTTATGTCTCGATTAATAGGCAGTTAAAGCAATTCTGCATAATGGATGCAAAAACAAAAAGTTTTTTCACGAGTCAGTATATTTGGTGACAATACTCTCCCCAGTCCCCTTTTCCCTCTATGCAGGAAATACTGACAGCCTTGTGTACTGTATACAGAGATAAAGTGCGGCAATGGCGGACGATATGTTAGCTCATGTCCCTTTACTTACTCCCCACTGAGCTGCCATCACTAGGATTCCTTTATGGCTGTCCATTCTGTCCCTATGAATTACATCTCACATAATTTCCACCTTTGTTCATGTAGGGCAATGCCAAGAGTCCAATGTCTGACATGTATAAATCAAAGAGCAATTCACCGTTTGGATTAAGGTTGCTGAATAAAAGCTATCTCTGGAGTCATGCTGTAAAGTATGGACCTGAGCCTTTTCTGCACGGCGTGCCAAGAACCCATGCAGAGCCAATCATGGAGCTTGACAAGTGCATATAAGCTTGTTTTATATTGATAGTTTTAGACATCACCCTGTTTGCATCAATCATGTTAGTAGAAGGGCAGATGTCCTTCAAGAACAGTATATCATGCGTGTTGCGATAAAGACAGCTCACGTTCCACATTTTTTTCAAGATAATAACCAATGTGTGTTTGTTTATATTCCAGGGCACTAATTACTGCCATGTTCTCAAATGCAGTTAGCATTGCAGAGATAGGCACAAGGTGTCCTTTCATGGCCTCCACAATATTGGATACCATCAGATAATATCCCTCTTAAGAAAAAAACAGTGAAGGCAATAGTAGGCAGCTGTGGGTTAAGTGTGCATGCACTGCATGTGGTTTTGGAATGACTGAATATACAACTGGGAAAATTCATTGTCCAGAAAAAACTTGTAAAGTCAGAGAAAAGTTAAATAGATGAGTTGCCAAGTTGTGGCTGTCCTAGTCAAGAACGTAGCCAATGAAAGTAAAAATTCCATTAATTAATCATGTATTGCTAAAATATGTTTTCATTGAATTTAATTTTATAATATGAAATTAGATTAGCTATTGTAAGGTGAGAGATGGGGTACACACAGGACAGGTCACCACTCTATCATAGAAAGACAACCATTCATACCTACAGCCAATGTAGAATCACCAAATGACCTCAACTGCACATTTTTGAACAGTGGAAGGAAGTCAGAGTAACTGGATAGAACCACAAGGAGGCACAGGAGAACAAGCAAATTCCACCCAGAAAGGCCCCGACTGGGGTTCAAGTCAGGAACCTTCTCACTGTGAGATGATGGTGCTAACCACTGCACCACTGTGCTGCCTTACCCTGTTGACAGCTGGGATATGTTCCAGCCCACCTGCAACCCTGAAGTGGATAAGTGGATGAAAATGGATGGATAGAGGGATGGATGGCATTAGATTACTTGATTAGTAATGAAAGATATTTTTCACAAGTAATTATGACATACCAGAAAGAGTAATTATATACTGGAAATGGCTGTCAACGTGGTGTTTAAATACTTTGAACAATACATTAAAACACATTGTCTTTGTCCAAGATTTTAAAAGAACATGAACAAAGTCATTGGAACAACTTTCCAACTCAGGAAATCTGACCCCAACGGCAGCACACAAATGCAGGGAAAGTCAGCCAGAAGACTGATTTCTGTTTTGCCCTTTGTTTTTCTGATTTGTTTTAGCTTCACGCAATAGTCATTTTCACTTGCTGGTTTGGTTTAGGCATCACTAACTTCTTAGCTTAAAGGAAAAGGTCACAAAAGGACAGCATTCCAACTTTTTTGGAATGCTGTCTGGAGAATAAATAGAAACACAATGCAATGAATTGCAAATTTCATAAACTAATATTTTATTCATAAAAGAACATATATCTAATGTTGAAAGTGAGACATTTTACTATTTCATGCAAAATACTAGCTCATATTAAATTTGATGGCAGCAGCATGTCTCAAAAAAGTTAGAACAATGGCAATAAATGAATAGAAAAATGATTGGTATTAAAAAGAAACAGCTGGAGGAACATGTTGCAACAAATAAAGTTAATTGGCAACAGACCAGTAATATGACTGGGTATATAAAGAGGACCTTATCTCAAAAGTCAAATGGACAGAAGTTCAGCAGTCTGTGAGAAACTGTGTCCAAGAATTATGGAGGAATTTCAGAATAATGTTCCTCAATATAAAACTGTAAGGACTTTAAATAGTCCATCATCTAAAGTACATAATATCCAAAGAATCTGGAGACATCCCTGTGCACAAGGGACATGGCTGAAAATCAATACTGGATGCTTGTGATCTTCAGGCCCTCAGGCAGTATCGCATTACAAACAGGCTTGATTCTGACAAGGAAATCACTGAGTGGGCTCAGGCTTGCAGAAATCATTGTCTGTGAACACAGTTTCCCATGCCATCCACAAATGCAGGTTAAAGTTCTATCATGTAAAGAAGAAGCCATATGTGAACACAATCCAGAAATGCTGGGCCCAAACTCATTTACAATGGACTAGAAAAGTGGAAAAATGGTTCTGTGGTCAGATGAATCATAATTTGAAATTCTTTCTGGAAATCATGCATGCTGCATCCTCCAGACAAAAGAGGAGAGGGATGATAAGAATCAGAACCGGAATTAGAATACTTTAATAATCCCAGGTGGGGAACTGTATTCGGCTTGTTATCAGCACTCAGTTCAAAAGCCTACATCTCTGATGGTATGAGGGTGCATTAGTGCCTATGATACTGGCAAATTGTGCATCTAGAAAGGCATCATCAATGCTGAAAGGTATATACAGGCTTTAGAGCAACATATGCTCCCCTTCAAGGGTGTGGTTAGCATTGTCTTGCTGAAATGTGCAAGATAATTTTGGACAGTGCTGTTAATATCATTTCACAATGCAGCTATCACAACAGCATCCGAGTGCTCAACTGGCCTGCCTTCAGTCCAGACCTTTCATCCACTGAATACATTTGGCAAATCATAAAACACAAAATATGACAAAGAGGACCCAGGACTGTTGAGCAGCTAGAATCCTAAATCAGGCAAGTATAGGACAACATTCCTCTCCCAAAGGTGTGGCAGCTGGTCTCACAGATATTTACAGACTGTGTTAAAAGAAGAGGGGATGCTACACAGTATGGGACGGCCCTACCCCAACTTTTTTGAGATGTGTTGCTGGCATAAAATTCAAGATGAGCTAGTAATTTTCATGAAATAGTAAAATGTCTCACTTTAAATATTTGATACATTTTCTGTGTTCTTTCATGAATAAAATATTGGTTCATGAGATTTGCAAATGATTGTATTGTCTTTTTATTCATATTTTACACAGTCTCCCAACCTTTTTGGAATTGGGATTCAAAATCATCAAAGTGTCCAAAGTGTTCATGGCACCGAGTCACATTGTTCTTTGTTTTCAGATGCATTTGGAGAATGTAACTGATGCAGTAAACACGTTTGCATATCTCTGAATAATTGCATGACATCTATCTCCAAAAATATAGTCATATTATACCCTGCTCTTTGTATCTTTCACTGTGGGGTATAAATGAGGAGGGTGAGAGAGAAAAATAAATAAAGTGCCAGACTCAATAGAGTTACACATCGTGAAATGATATTAACACCACAATCCAAAATCTCTTTGAGGCGATCAAGCTTACAATACACAACAACCAACCCCCCACTTATTCACGCCAAGAAAGAAATGGTAACCAAAGGCCAATATCTGTGGAAGAGCCTGTGGGATTTGCGCAATGTTGCAGGGCTGCCCCCTAATTAACTGTATTCCTCTGACAAATGCTGTTTGTTTGTGAAAGTCCCGCTTTCATTTCTTGAACTAGCTTTTCTGCACATTATGGTCTTTGCTTCCAACCAGATTAATGGCCAACAGAAGTGTGGTTGCTGTGATCCTACCTGACCTGTCTCTTCATCATCAACGTTTAATAGGATGTTGCCGTTGGCAACACAAGCAACCTCTTTGCATTGCAGGGACAGGGGAAGAAAATGCAAGTTGTGGGCTAGCAAAATGGGAAGTGGCAAAGAGTGGAACGGTGAATGCTTTACACCACTGAGCTCTGTGCCACTGCTATTAAGTGTACACAATTTTCTCTTGAATATATCTTGCTGGTTGTAGACCAAGTCAAAGAAAACACTTATACCCCACAGGCCAAAAAAAAGTATATTACTGTTTTTCTCGGGTGACTGAATTCGTAATTTTTTTGATCCTCCAGGCTTCTTGGTGTCTCTATCACTCTGTCTTGTGTATAGCTAATGGTTTCTGAGGGAGCAAAATTCAGTGTTAATGCATCACTACCATTTGTCAGGCCTGCTGAAATGGATTTTGAGGAACATGCAATAGGACACAAAGCTTGGGGAAATGAAGAACCCAAGGCCTGCACTATGACCTTATTGACAGACTACTAAAAAATTCTTCACAAAACTGATTGTTTTTCTCATGCTGATTCACTTTGTGATAATACTACTACAACAGAAAGTACTTTTAATATGTGGTAGTATGAGTGATCAGTATACACAAACCACTACTCTTTGTCTTACGTCTACTTTAGCTGAGATGAATTAAAATGCTTCAATCTAAATAATTTACATTTACAACAATATATTTTACCTGAAATAAGCAACAAACTACAGCATAAATGATCATGCATCATTCCCATTCACACACACATCCACACTTTCAATATAAGAAGAGATAGTGTCTAACTCTATTACAAAATATTACAACATGACCTTTGAAAATCATTCAGGCAAGCAATTTGATTTGTTGTGGATAAATTACTGTCATTACAGAATATTATATCAGAAAATAATTTAAAAGTTGAGAGCATCTGCTCACTTTGGCAAATGTGTATGTTAACATTACCCAAAACTATTGCCACTGCCACATTACCTCACACAGGTCTTCCTCTGTGATCCACATCTGTTTCTATAGTGTATACAGTTTCTTTTTTTATCTGGGCCTGCCTTCTATCACAAGGTATATTGTTGTCTTGCCTTCCTCTCTTCCAATGTTTTTATTGTTTTAATTCCATCTTACTTTTCACTGCTTGCACTTTTCATCAGGTTCTTTTCCACTTGCATTAAATCTATATCTATTCATCTCCTTGTTTTTGCCTGTCCTTTGCTGTCAGTCCCATGTATATCTTTATAGTTTCTGTTTCCATTTCTTGTCAACTTTTTTGTTTTGTTGTTTGTTTACTCGATACTTCTGCGTGTTACTCTGCTGGTATTGTGTATCTCTTTGTGGTTTGAAGCTACCAGACAGAAAAATCTAATATTTGTGTGTGCATGTTGTCTGATATCCATGTAGTCTAAGAAGTAAAGAACTAAAACTTTGTATGAGTTGGATGCAAAATTTAAGACTGTTAATTTATATATTTAGTTCATTCTTAGTTGAGTTTGAAATGGTAACTTAATTTAGTATCTTCACTGCTCCCACCAGATGTTGCTGTTTTTATGGTGTTAACAGGATGACAGATTCACACTTTTACCCTTTCTGTCTTGGATATATCTGAGCAGTTTGTAAAAAAAAAAGTATTTAAAAGTAAAAAAGAAAAAAAATGAATGCTTGAGATAAAACTGTACTTGTAAAACCATTTGTACCCCTTGAACTTTTCCACATTTTTGTCACATTACAAACACAAATGTAAATGCATTTTATTGGGATTTTATGTGATAGACCGACACACAGGATGGATCAGGTTACAGCGCTCACTGAATTTGAACTTGGTACTCTAATAGGGTGTTACTGTTGAAATAAGTCAGTTCATTATATTTATTCCCTCCTAGATATGCCACAATCAACTGTAAGTGGTATTATTACAAAGTGGGAATACTTAGAAAGAGAAGCTTAGCCATGAAGGGATAGTTACTGAGTGAGGTCACCAAGTGTTGAGGGAAAAAGGTGTAAAACACAGCGAAATTATGATGACTTAATAGCTGCAGGGTTCCAGACCTCCTTTGACCTTAACATCAGTGAGTTTGGTAAATGCCAGAAGAATATTACATTATTTACTTGACCGCATTTTGCCAACTATAAAGTTTGGTAGAGCAGGAGTAATGCGGTTGTTTTTCTGGGGTTGGCCTGGGCCCCTTCAGTGAAGTGAATGTTTCAGTTTATCAAGACAGTTTTGGAAATTCCATGCTTCAAACTTTGAGGAAGGTCCTTTTCTGTTCCAGCATGACTGTGTCCCAGAGGACAAAGCAAGGTCCATAAATGTATGATGACTTTGGTGTAGAAGAACTTGACTGCCTCTCACAGAGCCCTGACCTGAATGTCATCAAATCAAGCACTCTCCTCTTTGAATGTTTAAATTAATCTTAAATACTTTAAGTTTTATATCAAATATTTTTAAGAGCACTAGTGAGGATGGTTTCAAGAAAGAGGGAGACAAAAGAGAGTGAATTAGGTAGATGTGGTTTATTTTGTTTGTACCTGTTTTTTTTCTGTTTACTTATGAGTACACTTTGTATTATATGTATAAACTGAAAAGTATTTGATTTTATGAGTATTGTTTAGGTGGCTGGGGAGAGGAAAGTCTGGGCTTCTCTACTCAAACTGCTGCCTCCGCTACCCGGACCTCTGGAAAAGCGATAGACGACGAGACGATTATTGATTAATATGGGTTCTCTTGTTTATGTGAACATTTGCTTTATTTGTTTGCCTTTTTTCTTTGGGATGAACTAGAACAGAGATTTTAAGCCAGGCCCTCTCATCATCTCATCAGTGTCTGACCTCGCAAATGCTCTTCTGGATGAATGGGTGGGTAAATTTCCCACAGACATGCTCCAAATTCTTGTAAAAAGCCTCCCCAGATGAGTGGAAGCTGCTAATGATGCTAATGCCTATAAATTTAGAATGGGATGTCACAGAAGCTGCTGAAGGTGTAATGTGTAGGTGGCCCAATACTTTTGTCCATAGAGCATCCTTTTCAATGAAATTTACATACATAAGGTTCTTTCACGTGGCTCCTATTTTGTTTTCATGTTCCCTTTAACAACTCCTTATTCTTTTACTTTTTCAGAATCTGTGTTGTAACCTTTGTGTCACCCTACTGTGCCATCAAGAAAAACAATTTATGTTCTCACAACAATGTTTTATGTTCTATGTAGACAACACCATAGGGGTCACAGATTATACTATTTCTATGTTATTGTTATTTAATAAATAGAAACATAGTAGGTCAACACATAATAAGTCAACCCAAGTAACTTAAGCTTACACTACATACTAAAGGTATTTTAAGGTAATGTGGCTGGGACTTACACACACATTTACAGCTAAACTCATTTACTAATTTACATTTCTGGGGACTTGTTTGCTTGGTGAGTCATGAATAACAATATGATTAATTTTTCAAAATGTCAAAGGTTACATTTCTGCGAGAAAAAATATTCAAATTAATTATAAAGTAAATTTACAAAGCCGAATACCAGCTTGCCAGAAATATCTGTGCAAGTGCTTCAAGCAAGATTATCTCATGCATGATGCATAAGATCATCATATGCATCCATCTTTAATTAGAAGTGAGGTACCCATTTTGTTATCATTTGTAAAGCACCTGACTTTGGATACATGTGCAGGACTTCAGTAAATGTTTAATGAACATTTACCAAGGCATAATAAGGCTTATATACGTATGTTTCAGCTATACTTTTATACTTATAGGGAAGTTATGATGTACAAAAATTATTTGATGAAAAACTATATCTCAGTTATTTGCTTACCTTGGGTGCTTCATTTTGCGTCAGTGACACTTCATCAGCAACACAAAATGAAAGCACTTATGTCAGCTTTGTTTCAAGCTGTTACTATTATTTACTGTAGCATACCTGGAATAATATCAAACAGCAGTTGTGTTTTTTTAACTTGCTAAAAAACAGATTCAGAAGTACAGCGTGTGTGTGTGTGTGTGTGTGTGTATGTTGTGTATTCTAAAGCTACAATCTTCCCTCTGCAAATCTCTCCTTGCTGCGACAGTATCTGTGTGGTGGCATGGGGCATCAGTAAAGTGCTAATTAGATGCTGCATTGGAGCATGGGACAGAGTGAGTGGACAATCACCACAGTGAGAGATAATTTCACACTCTCTGCCCTGACGACTGTCTAACGGCTGCTCAAAGCACAACTGGCAAAGAGTCCCTGCTCAGTAGTCTCACTTCAAGCTTAACCACAGCAAAAACACATACTGTTCACGCTGCACTGCTGGCAAGCATTCGTTCCATCAGCAATCTAATTACCTTAACAAAAGCTACTCTCAGCAATGTTACCTTGTCAACATTAATGTTCTTAGAGAAACTATTGGACTATTAATATGTGCTCTTTTTGACAGCAGACACCTTTACCACCTTTACAAATACAAAATTCTTACATCCTGTCCTCATGTAAGTGAAATCTTTTTCCTATCTGTATGTGTTGGGCAGTAACAGAAGTTAAAGCATGCATCAAACTAAACTATACAGACATAAGCATTAGGCCAAACTGTTTAAACACTGAATTCAGGTTGTTTCATTTAGGTGTAAAGAAATCAAGCATCTAGCCATGCATTCTTCCTGAACCCCATACTTTGGGATGAACTAGAACAGAGATTGTGAGCCAGACCCTCTTGTCCAACATTAGTGTTTTGCCCATTCATCCAGTGCTCTTCTGGATGAATGGGCAGAAATTCCCAAAGACACACTGCAAAATCTTGTAGAAATCCTTTGCAGAAGAGTGGAAACTTTTATAGATGTAAAGGTGAGACCAACTCCATGTTAATGTCTATTTAGAATGGGATTTCATAGAAACCCCATGTAGGTGTAATACTTTCCATATACTGTATATGCTGATGATGCAATATAGTATATTAAAAATTTTACAAATCAAATACATTTACATTACTGTGCAAAAGTCTCAAGCAACCCTTTAATTCTTTATATTATTCTGACTTTCTTGTAATTTTTAAGATATTCTTGAGCAATAGTTCTCCAAGCTTTCTGAAGTTCTCTTAAAGGTTTTCTTTGGACATTGGCTGCTTTTTCAGTCATTTTCAGCCCAGTCATTGTATCTGACCATTTTCAGAGGAATGGTTTGTTTGTTTGTTTGGTTATTGCGCCACTTAACACTTAACACTGACCTATCATTCAAGGGCACCTAACATAAGGGCTGAATCACTATTGTGTCTACACATAAACAAAAATTGTATCTTGAAGCACTTTGTAACTGGCAGACTGTCACAGAAAACATCCTCTCCGGGAACACCTCAGGCCCCCCCAGGTGTGGGGGCCTATCTCCCCCCACCACACTCCCTGCCGGTGGCTGATGCCGTCACCCGTCAGTGCAACGGTGGTTCTCGATGTCCAGGGCTGGGCGCTCGGGTGTGTACTGGCTCACTCCCAGCGGCTGCTTGGCGGGGCCTGGCGCCCGTGGCTCGGTCGGGCCCCTT
>VUQH01089147.1:11843-23815 GCA_015106775.1 Etroplus canarensis | reverse complement strand
TTTAATATGCATTCCGGCCTCCTCCGAGTCCTGCATTTGGGCCCGCACTCCCACACCACAGAGCCAGTCATGACACTGAATACATTATGGTCAAACATCTCTTCAACATCATTGTGTTAATACACAACTGAACGTTCCAGAGCAACAAACTGCTAAAACTTCTGCTTTTATAGAGGTGTTCAGACTTGAACTGATGATCAGTTAATCAAGTGCATTTGTTTAGCAGTACCTCATTGCTGCTAAAGCTCTTAATTCCTATGGAAGTAATAAGAGTGTACTTAGTTTTTCACAGGACTGTATGGAGTCCTGTGAAAAATTTCTTTTTCACATTAAATTAAGTCATAACCTGTATTTAGTGCTTAAATATATTGTATGACGCATTTTAAAATCAAAGGGCTCGCCACCAGTTTTACACAATGTTTAGTTTGCTGAGCTCTCACGAAGAGTACCATAAGGAGTGTCTGAAATTTGAAATTTAGTCTTAATATATTATGTCTAATGAAAGCCATGCAGCACATGTGTACTGCACATGCTGATTTTATTTTGGTCATTTAAAAAAATCAGCCTTTTGCGAGCCCCCCCAGCTGTATGGAAATAATGTATTTCTCTGAGTCAGTATTGACTGGCAACAGAGGGTAACTTTTCTGCTTGAAAGTTGCTTGAAATCTATTACTGTCATGGTCCGCTCTTTAGTTTGGGTTTTTGTGTCTGGTTTTGTGTTCTATTGTTCCCTTTTGCCCCATGCCCTGCCTGTTTTCCCTATGTTAGTGGTCTCCGTCTCTGTCCGCGTCTGGTCCCTGCGTCTTATTTTGGTAGTCCGTCTGTTCCCTCCTGCACTTCCCTTCCTTAGTTGTCTCAGCTGTGTCCCCTGCCTCCTGTCGTCCTCTCATTGGTTGTCTCGTCTATTTAAGTTTTGTCTCCTCTTCTCTCCCTCGTCCGGTCATTACGTTTCTTATGCCCCAGTCGTGCTGTCACCGTCTCCGTCTCCATCTCCCTCCCTGTGTCAGTACCTTCCCCCTTGGATTATTCCCCCAGCTTTCTCCCCAGGTGGTTTTTGGTTTAGGACTATTCTTTCCTGCTTGGCTAAATAAAGCCCTTTTTGTTTATAAGCCTGTCTCAGCGGTGCTGCTTCGTGGGTCCATGCCACACCTCTCCTCGCCTAGACACTCAATTACATTCCATTTTAAATCAAAGTTGACTGTCAGTGTCTCCTTACCCTTCTGACCTGTGACCATTTAAACTGGCCATAATCAATATTTCCATAATAAACATGAAAGGAGTTGCTTGCAGTGACAAACCTACAGAACATTATCAACTAAATTTCCAGCTCCAAGTGGCTTTATAGTAACTTTAAGGCATTGCAAATACACTGCACCTAACAGCAGGTTGACACCATGGGCAGCAGCTAGCAATCATCATTCATCATTTAGCTCTCAGGTGCAAAACAGGACTTGGGAGAGACCTAAAACAGAGATAAATTAAGTGAAGTATTAAATATCAGACATTTGGAGTCAGTCCAAATCAATCTAAGGCTACATTCACCCTGCAGGCAAAAGTAGCCCAAATCCAACTTTTTTGCCCATATGTGTATAGCCTAGTGCATAAATGAATAGTGTGTGTAATAAATATATAAACAATACCTGTAGCCCATGTGACCCATATCTGATTTTTTTTTTTTTTTTAATGAAAGTCTGAACAGCACAAATCTGAATCAGATTCAGGATATTTTCATATGTGGCCCATCTGATATGTAGCCAGTATTTATCAAAGTGACCTCAGTCTGAACGGTCATGTTGCATTTCATCCAACTTTTACATCACTGAAGTGAGAAACATGTCATAATTCTGCAACAGAGGAGGCAAGATGCATTAAGATGAAATATAAACAAGTGACAAAACAGACAGATCAGGGCAGCATCTGCAGTGATGCGGACGTTGTACCGGTCTGTTGTGGTAAAGAGGGAGCTGAGCTCTAAGGCAAAGCTTTCAATTTACCAATCTATCTACATTCCTACCTTCACTTATAGTCATGAACTTTGGGTAATGATCGAAAGAATGAGATTGCCAATACAAGCGGCCAAAGTGAGCTTTCTCCGCAGGGTTGATGAACTCACCCTTAGAGACAGGGTGAGGAACTCAGTCATCTGGGAGAGGCTCAAAGTAGAGATGCTGCTCCTCTACATTGAAAGGAGCCACTTAAAGTGTTTTGGGCATCTGATCAGGATGCCTCCTGGATGCCTCTCATTTGAGGTGTTTTGGGCACATTCCTCTGGATGGAGACCCAGTGGAAGACCCAGGACACCCTGGAGATACTATAGCTCCCAGCTGGCCTGGGAATGCCTTGGTGTCCCCCCTGAATAGCTGGAGGAGGTGGCTGGGGAGAGGAAAGTCTGGGCTTTGCTCGAACTGCTGCCACCGCAACCCAGGCCACCAGAAAAGTAGTAGACAACAGATGGACAGATGGACAAAACAAGCATGGCAGACATCTTTGATGGAGCTAATCAGTGGAAAAAAGTGAGGTTTTACACCTGCTGACATGTGTAATATCCATAATTGCTTCCATAAACACAACATGCTGCGTGTGACCTTGTGTCACTTCACACTGGAATCAGATGGAGGTCGCATTTCAATTATAATCTGAACAACCACACAAACTAACTGGATCTCAGCAAAAAATTGGGATTGCACCTGAAGACATTCAGTGTGAACATAGCCCAAATGAGTCATCATGTTATTCTGTAACTAATAAATATGTAATTCCACTACCGTTTGCTATAGTTACAGAACAAGTAATATTTGTGTAGTTTCTTCTGTCCTCAAGTGGCCCTAAACATTAGTTGTTACTGTCTGAAGATCATATTGTAAAGGTGATTACTTTCAGTTACCTTTGTGTTTTATATTTGATTAAATCATTGCTTTGGTTTGTTTCCAAAGTTTTTGTTTTCCTACCACATTTTTTTCCAGGTTGATGTTAATAGAAGTAGGAGAATGAATTGAGCATGTTCCATAAAAATGAGTGCGTGAAGAGCCACAGGTTCTGGGCTGATGTTGCTGTTTTACAGGGATTGTTGTTATCAAAGGGATACCCTCGAAACATTACGAAATACTTTCCAAAAATAATCATTTAGCAGCCAGGCTCAAACATCACCCACACACTTTCCCATGGGTACAGATATTCTGAGATGCTTTCTTCTTCTTTCCCGATCTTCTCATCTGCCTCAGCACGGTTATACATCAGATTTGTCATTTCTGCTGTTGTTCATGTTGTTCAGTTTTCTAAAGCTTTGAAGAAACGGTCGACATGAAGAGCTTTTACAGTCAGATGGATGTAGAACCATGTCTTTTCGAGCAAAACGTCTTGGTGAAAATATACAAAAGCCGCTTGATCCCCTCAGTGTTTCATTCACCTCTGCACTGCGCTGTTTTTTACACCTACAGAGACTTGATTGAGTAGTTCTCAGACTGGCCTTGACAGGTTAAGTAGGGCACGAGATGCTGCTCTCTGCAGGTCCCCGCCTGCTGCTAACTCACATTACCAAATACATCCGTTTGAGGACTTTTCTTTAAAGGCCGATAAGTCATGTTGTCAAGAATGCTTTTCTCCCAGTACAGTCTTATCTTGATCAACATGAAACATCATGGAGGTCTCCCGGTTTGGCTGTGAGGTCTGCAAATGTGTTTTGAACCAAACAGTTTTTTTTTAAATTTTTATTATTATTGTTCGTTTGTTTTTTCTCTTTTAAATTGGCTCTGGCATGTTTGCTTATTGTGTGCCACATTTTGTAATTCATGATAATTCAACACATTATGAAATCCCACGCAGGGCTATGTTTCCTTCAGGCTAATAATCTCCTCATTTGATGCAGGAGCTTCTTGTCTTGTTCAGACATCTTTTGGAAAAAAAAAGGCTCTATCTGCTTTTTTTAAGCACCAGAGGACATACAGAAATCATGCATAAAGCAATGTTTATGTAAATAAAATCTGGGTATTTTTCAGACTTTCTATGAGCAGAAGAGAAAACTTTATAGGCCCTATTCAAAAGTATTCAACAACTGCTTAAGAGAGTGAACCTGCAAATAATTAGATGCTTGTCTCTTCCAGTGGAGGAACTAGATTCCAGTAGGTGGATTATAATAAAAATAAATCTACCTTTGGCTGCTCCCTTGTATTCTCCCCAAGGGGTCGCCACAGTGGATTAACTGCATTCGTAATTTGACAGAGGCTTTTACATCGATACCCTTCCTGGCACAACCCTCCACGGTAAGAGGAGCACGTGTCCCCTCCTGGAACTAACCAGGGACCTGCTTGTGAGGGGAATGTGTAAACCACTACATCACCATAAATCCAATTTAGAACAATCTACATTCTTAATCTGATGTATGCAATGTGTTCTTAAAAGTCAGGACAGCAGCATATTTACTACTGTGTTACATCACCTCTTCTAACAACACTCAGCACCACAGAACCGAAGACGTTAATTGCTGAAGTTTTGAAAGTGGCTTTCTTTCTCTTTCATGCTTGTTGTACATTTTGAGTTACTCAGCAGTCTTCATTGCTATATATTGCACTTCACACATTTTCAGTGGGAGACAGGTCTGGACTCTAGACAGGCCAGTCTAGTAAACACATTCTTACTGCGAAGCCATGCTGTTTTTACTCATGCAGAGTGTGGGTTGGTATTATCTTGCTGAAATAAGCAGGGACAACCCTGCAAAAGATGTCATCTGGATGGAAGCAGATGTTGCTCCAAAACCTGTATGTACCTTTCAGCATCAGCGTTGCCTTTACAGATGTGCAAGTTAACCATGCCATGGGCACAAATACACTGAACTTTGCGTTAGTAACAGTCTGGATGGTCCTTTTCCTCATTAGCCCGGATGACTCAGTGGCCATTATTCCCCCAAAACAATATGAAATGTGGACTCATTAAACCACAACGCACTTTTCTACTTTGGGTCAATCTACCTCAGATAAGCTCATGCCCCATGAAATTTCTAAATTCCTTGTAACTGCACATTGAGAAACATTACTCATAAACTGTTGGACTATTTGTTCACACAGTTTTTCACAAAGTGGAGAAATATTTTGATTGTGAGCCTTTCAGGAGTGCTTCTGTTTTACAAGGTCATGGCAGTACAATGCTTATAAAAAGTATCGTCCCAACTTTTTTGAAACCACGGTCTGTACTTAACATAGGACATGTGAAATCTGAGTCCTTACCTGATTTATCTGTATTCTGAGTGTCTTCTACCATCCTTGTGCTTTATTCCAGCAAATGCATTTCCAGTGAATGTAAATGATCGCGCATGTTAGTGGTTGGAAAATTTTTCTCAATCAATGTAAAGACTTGCACCTCATCTTAAAACAACACACTACCATTGACTTGGCATTAGTGGTGTGTTTTCAGTTAAAATATATGATCTATTACAGGATTAAAAAACAATTTGAAGGTCATTAGAGAAGTCCCTAAAAAACCTTCAGTGGCAGATGGCGTAATTAGTTAAACATGAATGCTGAGACAACATCCAGATCCCCAACTGATCTGGGGGGAGAAGAAGACCTTTATCTCATTAGCTTAAACAAACAGGGCACAATGAGTTTAGTCTTTGCCGTCTGGAAAAGACAGACAGGTGTTGGAGATGTGTGTCTGGGTGCAGTTGGAGAGCAGTTGTTCCTGCTGGAAAAGATTTTATTTAAGGAAAGAGTAAATGCCAAAGTGGCCCTAATTAAGGCATTGACTGGCTGCAAAAAGAGCGTATTGGTCATACCATTATATCGTCACCTTTCACTTCATCTCCTCTTTGGTGTGGGAGCAGGACTGTAATCATTACCAAAAGGTTATGGATGAGTCCTTGAGGAAATCCCTCAGTATGTTCGTGCCGGCATCATCATCAATCATGTATCGACTGAGCGTGTCCGAAGATGGGAAGCTTCAGCGTGTCAGTGGAAAATCTGAAGTTTTGGGTCAAACTGCCTGCCATTGTCCTAACTTTATAAAATGTCCAAAGTATTGACCAGTTTAGTGCTCATGCACTAAATTGTATTTTAGTGGCCCTAAAAATGGCAATAGTAATGTAATAATAATAAATTTTATTATGATTTTTTTTTCCATCCCTTTCTATCGTCATATTATTATACAATCTTGTGTATCTTTCAGCTGCTCCCTTGTATTCTCCACTAAGGGGTCACCACAGCAGATTAATCATTATTTACCAATTGTTAATTGGTAATTTGGCAGAGGTTTTACACTGGATGTTCTTCCTAACACAACCCTCCATGGTAAGAGGGGTTTTTGTCCCCACCTAAAATCGAACCAGGGCTCTTTCAATTGCAAGGCAAATGCGCAAACCACTATCCTACAGAGGACACTATTATACAGTCTAGTGTACATGGGCAAATTAGTTCCCTGTCCAGATTCATGCTTCTTGTACTTGTGTATGGAGAGAGAACCTGATTTTCTAATATCTTTTCTGAATGATTCTGCTTTAATTGCTTGGTGATTAGATGGACTGCACCCACGTGGTTAAGAGACTGAAACAATGTTGTGCACATTCCTCCTTGTATCTCTTCTGGTACTACTTGACTTACTCTGGAAAACTCTGGCCATCATGATTGAGGCTTTGCCTCAGGTTTCCTGAACTAACTAAAGGTTCCACTCTAAAACTATGTACATGTGCATCTCAAAAAATTAGAATATCGTGAAAAAGTTCAATATTTTTTCTCACTCATTTCAGAAAGTGAAACCCATGTGTTATATAGATTCATTACACATAGAGTAAAATATTTCAAACCTTTAGTTCTTGAAATTTTGATGAATATGGCTTACAGATAATGAAAACCCCAAATTCAGTGACTCAGAAAATTAGAATATTACATAAGATCAATTTTTAAAAGTATATTTTAAACAGAAATATCAGGCTTCTGAAAAGTATGTTCTTTTCTATGCACTCAATACTTGATTGGGCCTCCTTTTGCATGAACTGCTGTATCAGTTTGGCGTGGCATGGAGTCAATCAGCCTGTGGCACTGCTCAGGTGTAATGAAAGCCCAGGTTGCTTTGATAGTGGCCCTCAGGTCTTCTGCATTGTTGGGTCTGGTGCCTCTCATCTTCCTCTTAACAATACCCCATAGATTCTCTATGGCATTCAGGTCAGGTGAGTTTGCTGGCCAATCAAGCACAGTAAGGCCATGGTCATTGAACCAGCTTTTGGTACCTTTGGAAGTGTGGGCAGGTGCCAAGTCCCGTTGGAAAATGAAATCAGCATCTCCATAAAGCTTGTCAGCAGAAGGAAGCATGAAGTGCTCTAAAATTTCCTGGTTGATGATGTTGACTGTGCATAGTGGCTCTTGATGCACTGACTCCAGCCTCATTCCACTCCTCGTGAAGCTCCCTCAAATTCTTGAATGGATTTTGCCTGTCAGTCCTCTCAAGGCTGTGGTTATCCCTTTTGCTTTGGCACCTTTTCCTACCACACTTTTTCCTTCCACTCAACCTTCTGTGAATACGTTTGGATACAGCACTCTGTGAACAACCAGCTTCTTTAGCAATTACCTTATGTGGCTTACTCTCCTTGTGGAGGGTGTCAGTGATTGTCTTCTGGACATCTGTCAAGTCAGCAGTCTTCCCCATGATTGTGTAGCCTACTGACCCAGACTGAGAGACCATTTAAAGGCTCAGGAAACCTTTGCAGGTGTTTTGAGGTAATTAGCTAATTAGGGTGTGACACCATGACTTTCCAATGTTAAACTTTTTTACAATATTCTAATTTTCTGAGACACTGGATTTGGGGTTTTCATTATCTGTAAGCCATAATCATCAAAATTTCAAGAAATAAAAGCTTGAAATATTTCACTCTATGTGTAATGAATCTATATAATATATGGGTTTCACTTTCTGAAATGAGTGAGAAAAAATATTGAACTTTTTCATGATATTCTAATTTTTTGAGATGTACCTTTATTATGTTGAAATCAGTGATCATTCATTCTGAATTATTCTTAGACACTGCAACAGATCATCCAACTAATTAGGCTGCTTTTGAAAGTAACAATGTAAAGTGTACCTTACTGAAGAGGTAAAAACATTGAATATATTTGCAAGCAACATATTCCTTTATTCACTGTACTAAAGGTAATTCATTAAGTGTCCTCATAGTGTAGTAGTTTACACATTTGCCTTACAAGTGAAAGAACCCTGATTTGATTCCAGGTGGGGGCACAAGTTCCTCTTGCGTCAGGAAGGGTGTCCAGCATAAAACCTCTGCCAGCTGTGGTGACCCCTTGGGTAGAATTCAAGGAAGCAGCCAAAGGTACATTATTCATTAAGTATTATTATCATCATCACCAGTTCATTAACTACTATTCTTTAAATCAGAATACTTTATTAATCCCACGGGGGAAATTGCTTGCATTACAGACGCTCCATTAAGTATACGCAGATACTCTGTTAAGTATAATATATATTAATCTCAAGGTAATGGAATGACATTCTGATCGGGGGCTGAGTGCCCTAAATGTCTGATCTTAGACTCGCCCTTGGTCCACAGTGTTGTTTAAAGCTTATATGTTTGATGCTGCATCTGTCAGGTCCCCACAATAAATTTTTATGGCCCTTAGTCCTTTGGACAAGAAAATCTATCTTTAATTTGCCTGTGCAAAAAAGTCATTTTTCTAGGTTTAAGGGGAAATAATTTATCAAAAGAATTATAATAGAATTAACTGTTGAACTGCTTCAATATTTATTTGTATTTGTTTTGTGTTTTTGTATTCGCAAAAAAGTATACCACATGTCCCTTCAGAAATAAACTACTCTTTTTAAAATAAGAAAGCCCAAGGTCAAGCTGGCCATATCTCCATGTGTTTGCATTTGTTCAGCTGATAAACACACAGATATGCACACAATTGTCACATATTTAAATATTACAAGACATTTGCACATTACTAAATGAATTATTTACATACTAGTTACAGTGAAGTGATCTGCCATTGCCAGGAGTGATCACAGGGCTATTTGTGGTTTCAGATCTAATCGCATAAAGAACTTGTAAGCTTATTAAAATGAAAATGAGCTCAATTACATGATATTAAACATGTTCATGTGTAATAAGGAGCCATGCCACTGAGAAAATTTAGCTGTTGCTTATTCATGATAGCCTGGCTTCAAGCCAACTCCTGTCTGACTCATTTTGCAAACTATTTAGCACAAATTAAGTCGTTTATTAATTTAGCTTTGATTGTTGAGAACTCCTGAGGATCAATTTATTGAATGTAAATTACTTACTGAGTCATAACAGCTGCATGCTGCCATCTGGTTTTAGAGTCATTATTTTTCCAGTATAAACTGCTGGTGGCATTTTATAAACCATGAAAACATCCTCTGTGTGTTGCTCCTGCAGAACAATGAAGGTGGTCCATGCTATGTTTACAGACCCATCATTAGTGCGTGACTTGGTGCTTGAAGTAAAATAAAGATAATTCAATAAAAGAAATACAGTAGAACAAAACATATCTTAATAAGGTATAAGCTAATTTAAATTCAAAGGAAACAAAGTAAAATAAGAATAGATTTAAATTAAAAATATTGCAAAAGTTGGGCTGTCAAAATGAACATGTGTCATGGTCCTGTACATTTTGACTCTGTTTGGTTGATTTTTATACTCTAGGCTTTCTTGTGTCTAGCCCCTGCCAGAGTTTCCATCATGTTATATTGTCAGGTCTGTCTTCCTTGTGATTAGTCTGAGTCTCTGTCCCCTGTCTGTATTCACTGGTTAGTTTCCCTCTGTGTCTTCTGCAGTGTTCTTGTCTTTGTCAGGGTCAGTGTTGTGTTTTTGAAGTCATGTTCCTTGTTTCCTGTTTTACTTTGTGTCCAGTCTGGTCTTGTGTATTGCGTTCAGTTTTGCCTCCTGCCCCTGATTGTGGTCACCTGTGCTCCTCACCCTCCTGTTACTCATCAGTCATTAGTCTTGGTCTATTTATTCCTCTGTCTCCGTCTGCTCGGTTTTGCATCGTTGATGTTATCGTCCCAAGCCTTATGTGTGTTCCTGTCCTGTGTGAGAGTATCTGTTCCTCGTGCCTGGATAATACTTTTGGACTTTGAACCCCCCCCGTGAGTGTTTGGCTAAATAAAACCCTTCTGAGTTGTCAGTCTGCCTCTGAGTCCTGCATTTGAGTCCTCTCTGCACTCTCACCAGGAAACATGACAACATGTTAATCCAGATTAATTCATTTGCTCAATTAATTTTATTAAAAATGTTAACACTTTTAACTCCTGCATAGTGCACAATGACTCAAAATAACACAATTCCACTCACTGGTGCAGATTGGTGCTTCAGTGCTATCATGTGGCAGAACCAACTCGATCACTATATATATCATACTGGCTCTCTTGAAGGGAAGTTTGAGTATAAAAAAAATTAAGACAGAACAATCAGCCAACATAAAATAATTTGCACAATATGCAGGAAGGAGTTTTCATTTCATCAAAGTACTTCCAGATTAAAGTTCTATATCAACGCGAAGCATGCATTTGTCGAGGATTCCCCTGCAAGTACTTGAGAGATCATGACGCCCTGCTTGTGCCAAATCACCCTCATGGAATTTGGGGGCCTCAGTAAGTCTACCTTAGAAAAATTGTATGCTTTCTTTATTTTTTTATTATTTTACAACCTGGAAATCATATCTGTTCTTTAGTTCAAATAAAACACGTTAAATGTATGTATTGCCTTCTGTAGTCTTTTTGCCCCACAAAATGAGACGCAGTTAATAATGAATGGGTATTAACTGTGATTAATCTAAATCACAGGCAGCAAAATGTTTGAGTGGGCAAACCAACAATCTCAAACATTCTTAAAAAGAGGGCATGCACTGGCCAGCTCAGAAACTTCAAAAGGCCAGGAAAACTATGAAAGGCAGCTAAAGTGAATGATCACAGAATTCCTTCCTTGGTGAAGAAAAAACCTTCACAGCATCTAGTCAAGTCAAGAACACTCTTGAGGAGGTAATATTTATTCATTTATTTTTTCTTTCATCAAAGTCTACAATCAAGAGGTGTGTTCATAAATGTAAATATAGAGGGTTTACAGCAAGTTGCAAAACAATGGTTCCACTCATCAACGAGACTTTGCCAGAAAACATCTAAAAGAGCCTGCTCAGTTCTGGGATAAATTCTCTTTGGACAAATGAAACCAAGATGAACTTGTGCCACAATGAAAGGAAGAGAAAAAGATAGAGAAGGAAAGGAACAGCTCCTGATCCAAAGCATACCACATCATCTTTCAAACATGTTGGAGACAATGTTATGGCAGGGACATGTATGGCTGCCAGTGGAACTGGACACTAGTGCCTCTTGATGATGTGACTGCTGATAGAAAGAGAAGGACGAATTTTGAAGTGTACAGGGCTATTTTCTATGCTCACGTTCAGCTTCAAAACTGATTGGACAACTCTTCACAATGCACACAGAGGTTCTCAAGGCAAAAACAAAAAAAGGAATCATCTTCAGTGGCCAATTCAGTCACCTTTTCAGTTCCTGACTACAAAACTGAACAAAAAAAGACCCACAAACAGACAGTAATTGATGGAAGCCACAGTAAAGGCCTGGAAGAGCATCTTAAGGGACTAAACACAGCAGTTGGCGGTGTCCATGGATTCCAGACTTCAGGCAATTATTGGCTTTCATCCAAGTTTTTTAAAAAATCATTTAAAACAATCTTAGTTTGTCCCATTGCTTTTGAGTATCTAAAAATGGGGCTATATGTATAAAAATGGCTGTAATTCCTAAACAGTTTTTTTTTTAATTTTCCCATCTGACTTTTATTCTTGTAGTGCTGAGTCAGCAGACCACATTAACAACTAAACATTTAAAACAATATTTAAAAACAGCAAACGAGTCAGACCGCAGCAGCTGCTCAGAGCTCCAAACATGTGTCCTACATCTTTTGTACATTTTTATGTATTTAATTTAAACAAATGTTT
>VUQH01089145.1:69135-108212 GCA_015106775.1 Etroplus canarensis | reverse complement strand
GATATTTGGCTTTTGGGTGAAATTTATGTAAAATGTAAAAAATTCACGCTACAATGATGTTATATCATGAAAGTAGGGCATTTAAGTAGAAGCATGCAAAGGTGATTTCCTCGACTCAAGCAGTTTATTAAAACCAAAACCAATAACAGTGGTGGGTATACCATAGTGCATTTTAGGTGCATCCTGAAATTTCACCAGAAAGCCAAATATCCTTAACTTTATGTGAGTAGTGTAGCTGTACAGCGGTCCAATCTATATGCTAGACAATGTAACACAAACAAGTTCTGTCATGTACATGTCCTTGTTTGTATTACGAGGCATCTGGTCAAGAAATGTGAACAATATTCACCTCCATTTCACATCTACCAGACACTGCTTCCTAAAGTTCCACACAGAGTACTTATTAATCCACTATCCCAGTTCCAAAAAGGTTGGGATGCTGTGTAAAATATTAAAAAAAAATAATGCAGTGATTTCTTACAGACAGATGTATATAAAATGTTGATCCTTCTTCTTTCAGCTGCTCGTGGTAGGGGTCACCACAGCTGTTCCTTTTCATTTACTTTTCCAGCCTTGGCCCCAACATTTTTGAGACGTTGCTACTGTACAGTACCATCAAATTCAAGAAGAGCTGGTATTTTTCATCAAATAATAAAACGTCTCACTTTCAACATTTGATATGTTTTCAATGTTCTTCTGTGAATAAAATATTGATTTATGAGATTTTTCAAATAACTGCATTGTGTTTTTATTTATATTTCACACAATATTTTTGGAATTGGGGCTGCAAGACACACAGAAGACACACAGAAACACATACAGTCAGACATACAGACTAACCCATGCATGCATGTGCACACAAACAAACACAGTTATTTGGCTGTTTAGAGTAAATGCTTGCATGAAAATGAACTGGATGATTGTTGAAATAAAATTAAATATTTTCAATCATACGGCAACACGGTGGCGTGGTGGTTAACACCGCAACAGGGTCTGGGTTTGAATTCAGCAGCAGGCCGGCTTGTGTGTGGAGTTTGCATGTTCTCCCCGGTGCTACGGCTTCCTCCCACAGTGCAAAGGGGTTAGGTTAATTGGTGATTCTAAACTGACCGTAGGTGTGAATGTGAGCTTGAATGATTGTCCGTCTCTCTGTGTTGGTTCTGCGACAGACTGGCGACCTGTCCAGGGTGTACCCTGCCTTTTGGCCTGTAACAGCTGGGACAGGCGCCAACATTTTATCCATATGGACACAGTGGAGCTAAACCAAGTAAGCTGAGTATGGCAGATTTTCAAACCACAAATAAAATACGGCTAAAATTATAACCCAAACCTTAAGATGTTCCTCAGCCAAAATTAAACAATCATATTAGAATTAAAAATCAAATGATTCCTGATAGCAAAATAAGCATGTTCCACTGATTTATTCCAGTTTCTTTTATGCAAGCTGTCATAACCAAACAAGGGGAGTATTTTTAAAAATGAGACCCCCAGAGTCAAACCACCTGAGACAGACAAGATTCATGAGCTTACGTTATAGCAATTCCTCTGTGGTGTTTTTTTTTCTTTCTGAGAGAGAGATTGAGTGGATAAAGACGTGACATCTCTGCTGACATCTCATTAATTCATAAGCTGTCCCTGGTGGCAGACGGAAGACAGGAATAATGCTTCAGTTCAGAGCTGCAGCATTTGCTCATGTTAACTTTGGGTTGACAAAGCAGCACCGTGTAATGAGAGTTTTGGTTGTGCCATGCCCTACAAATGAAACTAAGAAAAATTTCTGCTGAAATAGTGTCAAATATCGGCACACAGCAAGGCAATCGGACTATTGTTAACCTATTTATTTTTGCCAGTGAAGTTTTTTCATATTCAGCTAAAAGACTTGAATTGCTCCAAGGATTTAACTCGCAGCAGATGCTTGAACGGGCACTGCCAGCATCAATCTTTCTTCTTAAGCGTCAGAGAGAGAGCACCTCAGCTCCCTCCTCTGCTCCCATCTTCTATTCTCCATTCCCCATGGTGAGAGCTCTGGGAGACAGCAGGGAGGGAAACTTGTGGCATTTACTGATCAGCAGAGGCTTCCAGGAAGGATGCAGGGGGGATAATGAGGCTTCCTGGGAAGCCTGGGATCAAGGTGGATGTATGCCTTCCTTTTTTTTGTAGCCAGCCATTTTGGACAAGTGAGGTGTAATCCCTCTTTATATATAGCCCAATCATCACACACATGTCTCAGTGGGCTTCGCAGGCTCACAGCAACAGCTGCAGCCCAAGAAGTGAAGTAACCAAAAGCACTGGACTGAGGAGAAGCTGAAGATAGGAAGTAGCAGTTACAAAAAGTAGTACGGCGGTTGGGTACACTGATTCAAACACATATTTTGCCTTTGCACAGTAAAGTTTACAACATACTTAAAAATGCAATAATGCATTTTGTGCCAGCAGTATCAATGCATTAACACCTCTTAAGTTGAGCAAACAGCTCCCTGTTGATATGTCGAGCAGCTATAGAGCAACATTTTTCTTCCCTTTGAAGTTGCGCTGTGAGTTATGTTGGATTTGATTTCTAGACTGTATTTGCTGGGAGATAATTAGCTTCAGTTGCATCAGTAGAGTTCATTAATGCCGTCTCATGCACTGTTGTTGAAGAAGAGACTGCATCACTGTGTCAGTCCTACGTTTATCATTTCCTTAAAACGATCAGCACAATCTTTATGCTGATCCCGTTGGAGGGATAATGCTGATGTTAACAAATTCTGAAAAAATGGACCAAAGAGCCTCAGGACTTCCTAAAAGTCAGAGGTTTATCTCAAACTACTTATTTGTTGCACAGAGTTATACCAACTGAGAGGTTGTGCATTATTACCTAACTTTGTGATCTACTTTTAAAGAGAGGCTCTGTGGATATGGAATTCCACAGTGTGTACTTTAAAAAAAGTTATGCTGATCAACTAATGAACTTAACTTAATAAACAATGCACAGAGGCACTGAGACTTGGTCAGTGGGAGTGAGACGATGCCTGAGGAATGTAGAAGTGTGCTGCTACTGATTTTCAAGAACAAGGAGATATATTGGAGAGTTGTACTAACTAGCTGATGAGCCATACCATGAAGATATGGAAAAAAGTTCTTGAAGTTAGGTTAAGAAGAGGGGTGATGATCAGCTAGCAGCAGTATGGCTTCATGCCAAGAAAGAGTACTATATATTCAATGTTTGCTTTAAGAGTGTTGATGGAGAAAGTATAGAGAAGGTCAGATGGAGTTGCACTGTGTCTTTGTGGATCTTGAGAAAGCGTATGATAGGGTGCCAAGAGAGGAACTGTGGAATTGTATGAGGAAGTCAGGAGTGGCAGAGAAGAATGTGAAGGTGGTGCAGGACACATATGAGGACAATAAGACAGTGATGAGGTGTGCAGTAGGAGTGACAGATGGGTTCAAAGTAGGGGTGGGATTACATCAGGGATCAGCTCTGAGCCCCTTCTTGTTTGCAGTGGTGATGGACAGATTGACAGATGAGGTCAGGCAGGAGTCTCCGTGGACTATGATGCTCGCAGACAACATTGTGATCTGTAGTGAGAGTAGGGAGGAGGTGGAAGAGTGCCTGGAGAGGTGGAGGTATGCACTGGAGAGAAGAGGAATGAACGTCAGTAGAAGCAAGACAGAGCACATGTGCATAAATGAGAGGGAGGCAGATAGAATGGTGAAGATGCAAGGAGTAGAGGTGGTGAACGTGGATGAGTTTAAATACCTGGGGTCAACCATTCAAAGCAACAGACAGAGCACAAGAGAGGTGAAGAAGAGAGTGCAGGCAGGGTGGAGACGAGTGTCAGGTGTGATTTGCGAGAGAAAAATAGCAGGAACTGTGAAAGGGAAGGTCTATGAGATGGTGCTGAGACCTGCTATGATGTATTGTTTGAAGAACGGGGCATTGGCAAAAACAAACAATCAAACAGAGGTGGGGCTGGAGGTGGCAGAGTTGAAGATGCTGAGATTGTCATTGGCAGTGACCAGGATGGGCAGGATTAGAACTAAATACATCACTGGGACTGCTTAGTTGAGTGGTTTGACAACAAATTAGATAAGAGGGCCAAGGTTGAGATGGTTTGGACACGTTGGATTAATTAGTCAAAAATACAGGAAAACAACTGTACAATTTAGATTTTAAATGTGTTAAATTTGAGGCACACTTCAGACCATCAGAAAGTTGGCTCAGTCAGTGTGGTGTGTGGAAGCCACACAGCTTCACTGTGGTTGCATTTAGGCCCCTATTGTAATTTTATCTTTGTCTGAACTTTTGATTCAGACAAAGGAAAATGTTGCTCCTTTTGCTGAACCCTTACTGTTATCAAACTGACTGTGTGTTTACACATTAACACCACTAAAACGCCACTGGGATGTAGCTTTCACTCTCATTTAATAATACAAAAGCAATTTCTGAGTGAGCAAGAAAAAAGTTCTTTGAGATTCAGAATCTCTGTGAGCTTGTCTGCATCCCAAACAAGTCTGGACAATCCAGACAATTCAGGCCTCTTCTCTGAGCTGCAGAAGCCTTTTGAAGTGTGCGTTTGATCTGAAACCCCGCTGAGTAATAACCTACCTCTCCACAGATGGATGCTCTCACCTTGAGCTTGGGGCTCTCAGGTATTTCCTTCCTCTGTTTGTGAAGGGTTTTTCCCTAGGTGATTCCAGGTCGCCTCCGGATTACTGGACCTCTATATCTTAAATGTGGTTTTGCAAGAACTGGTGCTCATTTTCCATTTGAATAAATTATTCAGAAATTTAAAGAAGTTTCTTTTGAACTCTGTGTTAAAATAAAAGATCATCAGTGGTTGTATGAAGTGTCACTTCAGACATAAAGAAAAGCAAAAATTAAAAACAAAGCTGGTGGGGTAACTTGCTGTGATGCTTTATATCATCTTTGATTTATTAATGTGCTTGGCTCTAACCTACTGCCACTTGCCCCTCCCTGAATCCTCAGTGAAATATGGCGACAAAGAGGAAGATGAGGGAATGCTGGGGAACGTGAAAGGGAGGAGTCATCCTCACCAGGAGCCCTGATCTCATTTAAAAAGCCGCCTTTAGCGTCTCCTTTGTGGAAATAAGAATCCGTGAGGGAGACAAGTAGGACATTCATCAGAGGAGATAGTAGAAACATTACTTTTTCCGAAATCAAAATTAGAAAATAGGAACTGTGCCAGACTGTAGGACGAGTGTAGGGAGAGCAGATGCTGAAGAAGAAAAGATAAAAACAAAAACAAAGGGCTGATTCTGCTCATTTCCAGCTCCTTATTTTTATTCTTGAACTCTACTGGAGTAGCTTTACATAATGGCCGCTTCAAAACACCCCCTTCTTACCTTATGCTGGACCTTAGTGCAGCCCCGTAGCTCATGCTTTGGTCATGTTTAATATGAGCATCCACTGTAACAGTATATAATAGTAAAAAAGAAACGCATGATAGGGCCAATTTAAGAAAATGAAAATATAGTTTTTATTTAACTGTACAAACATCATTGATCAGAGAGAGACATAAGTAAAATTATTGTTCATGGTAATTTCTAAATTAATTATAATATTTAAGGTAATTTTGGTGATTTGCCTTCAAGATTTTGTCTAATAGATAGATAGATAGATAGGTAGATAGATAAATATCATTCTTTCATCACAAACTAGAAAATTCTTATAATACAGCAGCAAGCAGACAACATATGTACATAGTATAAGCAGTATATATAGAGAATCTACATATATAAAAAAACAACTATAGTGGAAAACATGAATATGTAAGAAAAAACATGAAAATGTGAAATATTCAACTGTAATTTATGATAGTAAGAAGTATTAAAAGTATGTATTGTTTAGACAGACAGAGGGCAACTGACACAAAATGGGTGTATCAGAAAGCAAGGTCAGCATAGTCAGGATTTCTTTGCGTTAGCTGGCTTGACAAAACCTAGAGATAATGGTATCATGAAAGCCATTATCAACAAGTTCACATAAAAGTTTAAATGTCATGTGACTCTTCTTCCACACCAAATGGATCAACTGCACACAGTCAACTCCAGTCAGAGACATTATCACAGGAACAGGTGTTAGTGATCATAAAGGCCAGCAAAATATAATATTCAACAATGTTGCTGCACATATGATGAGAGCAAGGCTGCAGAAAATCACTGATCTTGGGAAGCATATGCATTAATTTTACCACTGAATTCATGATCATCAATGGTGCACCAAGCAGTAAAAACAAATATAATAATTCGAGTTAATGTATTTATCTTACCAGTCCATGTGCGCTAGATGCTGCTATTTCTAACAGCTGAACCTTAGAGCTCTGAAACTTCACATTACAGGTTACTCTGTGAGTTCACTTCTGACTCTCTCCCACAGCCCAATAAAGGTGATAATTAGACAATTATAGTTAGACAATTATAACTGATCAATTCTCTAACCTGAATTTAAGTATCTGCTATTCAGTAATTGTAAAAGATATTTATTAGCCAATTAGGACTACACATACAAACATTTATACATTTTCTGCATCACCAACTGAATACATGCAAACTGTCATGTAAATGTGACACACTTTGTGCATAGCTGCCGTAACTTTACAGCAGGGAGTCATTCAGTGATATTAGTAAGCTATGACTGAGTACTTTGCATAAATAAAATGCATTCCCACAGCAGAAATTCTATGAAGTAGTGAAAGTATACTGTAAATAAAATAATTAGTGAAATGTGGCACCTGAAACGATCAATGTAACCTGCTCCAGACCAGGTCATGAGCTCAGCATAGTCAGCTTAAAAGAAATCCACCTCTGTGATACTGAAAACTCTGACTTTAAGCTCAACATAGCTCGCTAACTCATTGATCTTGCTTAGTAGGACACCTCCTAAAGCCCCTGTCACACCTTGATGATTTAACCAGCTTATGCTGATGTATGAAAAATTCAGCAAATACACTGGCATATGTCAAATAAGTTATTGGTAAGTTTTGTATAAGTTAAGAGTATGCTGAAGCACGCTGGCATACATTGCAGCACAGCAAGGTTGCTGAAAAATTTTGAACATGCACACAATTTACGACGTAAGCCAGCATAGGGCTCATACGTTCCGCAAACGCGGGGCATAACTTGTAGGTAAGTTACGTATGGGATCATTGACACACGTTCACACATGTTACTTGTAAGTTACTTATAAGTCGAAATACGTGGAGATAATGTCTAGTATACCCCAAACTTATTTCTAACCTATGTGTAACTTACAGAGAACTTATCTCCAACGCATGTTGACGTATGCAGACATATTTGATGTGTTCTGGATGACCACAGAATTTACTGAACGTGTTTGAAAAGACCCTGTCACACCTTGACAATTTAGCAAGCGTATGCTGATGTAGGAAAAAAAACCTGCAAATACACCGACAAATGTCAATTAAGTTCTAGGTGAGTTTTGTATAATTGAAGAGCATGCTGAAGTATGCCGGTATACTTCGTAGTACAGCAAGGTTGCTGGAAAATTTTGAGCATGCACAAAATCTCCGACGTTTGCCAGTGTATGGCTCAGATGTCCCGCATACATGGACCATATGTTGCAGGTACTTCATGCATACGGAGACTCATGTTACTCATTTGTCGAAATACGTGGCGATAATGTCTAGCATACCCAAAACATATTAATAACCTATGAGTAACGTGTTTTAAACATACCTCCAACGGATATTGACGTTTGTAGATGTATTTGATGTGATCCAGTAGTACTGAACGTGTGGTGTATTAGCAGTTATTAAAACTTTCTATATAAGTTACTAATACATTATGTATACATCCAAATCGTTTTGACTACGCTACATATGCGCCCAAGGTAACATCGATAGTTCTGCATATGCCAGTGTTTTAGAGAAATTTTGATACGTCAGTACACGCTAGTTAAATCGTCAAGGTTCAACAGGGGCTTAAGATGTGCAAATTAGCTGGCTGAAGCGAAGAGCGTTACCTTAACCAGAACCTAGAGCAGAGTGTTCTCTGTTGGATAGAGGTGAGGTGCTGTATAGAGTTATTGCCTGGGGCAGAAAAGATCTCCTGTATCAGTCCTTGTGACAGCAAAGCTGTATCAGTCTGTGAGAGAAAGAGCTCCCCTGTCTGTGCAGTGTGTGGTGGAGAGGCTGGTCAGGGTTATCCACAATGGATAACAATTTGTCCAGCGTCCTCTCCAATGTCCTTCTCTCCATCACAGCTTCAAAAGCATCCTGAGCCAGCCTTCTTAATGAATTTGTTTAGCTTGTTTGTGTCTCTGGCTCTGATGCTGCTCCCCCAGTAGACTACAGCAAGGTGGAGTGCACTAGCCACAACAGACCGATAGAAGATTTCCAACATCTTGCTGCACACTCGGAAGGATCTCAGCTTCCTCACGAAATAGTCTGTGTATTCCCTTCTTGTGTACAGCCTCTGTGTTGAGGTTCCAGTTCAGTAAATCTTTGATGTGAACTCCAAGGTACTTGTAATCCTCAATAAAATACTCTATAAAAGTATGATGATAATAATAACAAGACACAACACAGAATTGTTATTCAAATGCAGTTTTGTAAAACAGAAAGGCCTGCAAATGTGATTATCACTGATGTTGGAATATTTTGCAACTGTACTGATGAAGAGAAAATTGCCATAACACTTTTAAATTTGGGCAGAGTGCAAGAGGCGTGTGCAGCCTGTTGCAGACGCTGCATTTATTTCTATAACTTTCTTGCGCAAGATGAGGTGAGAGCAGAGGGCTTTGGAGAAAAGAGTTTTAAACTCTAAACTCTGCTTCTATTATATCCCACCTACTAACAGGTTCCATGATGTAGAGATTATTTTGTGTTACTCACCTAACCTGTCAGTGGTCATAATGTTATGCCTGATCGATGTATGCATTAATGAATAAAAAACAAAAATGTGTCACCTCAATAGGTAGCAATAGTTTTATCAAATAATAATAAATCATTTTTCATTACCCATCACTTTATTTTTATAATACAATAATGTTTTGAAATAAATTCCTAACAAATATTTTGCAGCTGTTTTCCACAGGGTAAAAAATTCTTACGCTGAATCAAAATATGAAATAAATTTTCTACAATTTGGAAACATAACATGTTCTTAAACGTTGTTGTTTTTAACTTTAGGCATCACAAACTTAGTAGTTTAAGTTTAAATACAATACTACAACATGTTGGGCGCCCTACACATTACATCTACAGTTGCTGGTTGGTTGTTTTGCAGGTATAATGGTTTTCACTCTTCTAGGAAGGCTTTCTACAAGATTTTGGAGTGTGTTTGTGGGAATTTTTGCCCATTCATCCAGAGGAGCATTTGTGAGACCAGACACTGGCTCAGACTCTCCACTCTAGTTCATCCTAAAGGTGTTCAGTGGGGTTGAGGTCAGGTTTCTATGTGGGCCAGTCAAGTTCCTCTGCACCAAACTCATCCAACCATGCCTTTATTGATCTTGCTTTGGTCTTGTGTTTTGTTACATGGATTTGCATGATTTTTGAGTTCCTTTGTGCATTTTGAGTTCCCTGTAGTTATTTTCCTTAGTGTTTCCCTGAGTTATGTATTCTAGAGTTCTTTATGGTTATGTTCCAGTTCACTTCCTTTGTTATGTTCTGTATTAGTTTTGTAGTTCTTTTTTATGTTCCCTGCTCTGTCCCTATCCTGTCAAGTTTGTGCTTGTATTAGGTTCTCTGTGTTTTCTGTTCCTGTTTTACTTTGAAGCCTGTGCAGTCTTGTGCATTTTTGTTCAATTTACTTCCTGTCTCTGATCGTTGCCACCTGTGTTCCTCTCCCTGCTGTTTCTTGCTTGCTCATTAGTCTGTGTGCATTTATACTCTGTCTCTCTTCAGTTCAACGTTGGTTCGTCAGTGTTTGCTTCCTGCCTGTGAGGAGTCCCTGTCTGTGTGTTTTGTGCTCATGCTTCACCCTGCCTTGTATTAACCCTTTGGACTTGGCAAAATAAAGCCCTTTTTGAGTTTACTCTCCTGGCTTCCTGAAGTCTGCATATTGGGTCCTGTCTCCTCACATGATGCCACGCCATAACACTGTGGCACAGTCATGCTGGAACAAAAAGGGGCCTTCCCCAAACTGTTCATGCCATGAAGTTTCCAGTACAATGGTTTTGTGCCGACGTTAACCCCGGAGGATGTTTGGAACTTTGCTACTGAGTCAGCAGACCATAGTGATTATTACTCATTATACACCTCAGCACTTGGTGACCCCCTTCTGTAATTTTGCCATTTTCTGGCTAAGTTGCTGTGGTTCCCAAACACTTCCACACTTCAATACTACAATTTACGGTTTGTGAAATTTTTAATTGGGAAGAAATTTCCCAAACTGACTTGTTAAAGTGGTGATGTCACGCTACCAAACTAGAATTCAGTAAGCTCTTTACAACAACTCATTCTTTCACAAATGTTTGTAAAGGCAAACTGCATGGATAGATGCTTGATTTTACCCGCCTGTGGCAATGGGACTGAATAAAACACCCAAACTCAATGATTAAGAGGTGTAGCCCAATATTTTCGTCCATATAGCGCATGCCAAGTTAAATGTGAGACTGGTCTCACTATTGCCGCCAAACACACACACCGCAGGACTGATGCTAAAGGAGATCTTGTGCAAATATTTTTTCCATTCATAAAATAATGTTAAATTATATCTTCAGAAAAGATGATATAGCTTGTCCTGGGTCTACACTGGAGCCTCCCCCCAGCAGGACATTCCCAAAACACTTCACCTAGGAGGCGCTTTACTCTGAGCCCCTCCCAAATGACCAGGCTTCTCACCTTATCTATAAGGTACACACTCTATGGAGAAAGCTCATTTCTGCCTCTTGTATGTGCAGTCTCACTCACCTTTCTCTTCACCATGGCTGACCGGTAGAGCATCTGCATCACTGACAAAGTTATAAAAAATGCAAATTATTAAATTGTTAACTATTAAGTTATCATTTCTTATTGATAGTTAAAATTGAAAAGACAGGGTTGACATGGGCGGGGATTATTAATGAAAAATTGATGTCACAGAATGTGCGAGGCACCTTAACATTTTTTGTGTGTGATTAACCATCAGTAAATGCCTATTTATTCATTTATTTAGCATATTTTGTTTTTGTTTATTTATGAATTCATATTTAATGTTCTAGTAAAATAATTTCCCAGAGGTTTTAATAGCTTATAAGTGACCTTTTAAATGATGTATTAATCCACACTAAAGCAATTAGTTTTAACCTATAAAGCATTCATGAGGGTTGGTGGCACAGGAACTCCTAAAAGAAAATTAAATATTCTAATGACACACTGCTTTAGGTTCTTCCAAATGATCCGCTACACTTTGTTCTGTATTTACGGTCTTTATAAGCTCCCCCCACTCCCAGTTTCTCCCTCCAGCCTTGGCTTCCTCCTCCTTCATCATCTTTATTTCCCTTACTGTGAACCCAACTAGGCAGGCATATGCACTTTCTTTATTACCCCCTCCTGCGTGTTCACCCTCTCATATTCCTCACAAGTCCTTTTTACTCTCTCTCATGTTCCCTCTCTCTCCTCCTCTTTGGGGAGGAGGCTTGGGCGACTCTCAGCGGTCTGCTGCATTGAGAAAATCTGCAAGGAAAAAGGGCGTGGAACAGAAGATAGCTGTAGAAAGCATGAAAAAAAAAACAAGAGGTTCCTGCTGAAGACAAGCAGGTCAAGAGGTCTGAGAAGACAATTTGGGCCAAATATAGGTCTGGGATTTGTATTACAGTCCCACTTTGCTGCACCCACAGGAGCTACTGAAGTGCAGAGGAACTGTAAATGGGATGATGTAACCTCCCATGGGGGTTAAATATAGGAAGTAGTCCCATAATCAAGGTCAGGAGAATGAAGGCCACAAAGTGTCCTTGGATTCAGTTCAGTTGAGACAAACATCTCTCCCTCCTGGATCTCCCTTGAGTTTTGAGGACACCAATGGTAGGGCTCTCCCTGTAAGACAGGGTCAGAGCACAGACAGTATATAAAACATGCAGGACTTCACTGATTGGTTAGTGAAGTCCTGCTGTGAAGCCTCTAGCTGTCACCATCTTGTTGTTTTAAAAAAGACTGTGAAACGGGCAAACATTGCATACTCATAGGGTAGGCCTGATGTAAGCATACACAGCTTTAACCTCCTTTTTTTCTTAGCTCTAATGAGGACCATAATATGCAAAATGAATTCCAAGCAATGAGGCTTTGTGATTGTCCCGGCATTCATGTGTTCCTCTGGAGGTCAGATTTCCAGAGCTGGGAAGTCATTCTGGTGACTTTGTTGTGTTCATGTGCTTTTTAAGTCAGAATGTGAAAACGAACAGGTTGTTACAAAGACGATGTGTATGATGTGATGTATTTTGTTGCTCAGGTTTCTTATTTTGATGGGTCTTTCACTATATAATAATCTTGGATTACTAATTAAGATTACTGCTGCTGGTAAATAACTTTTCCAAAAAAATAGCAAACTCTAATAACTTTATAAATTAAATGTAAGCAACAAAAAAGCCCTTGCGGTACTTGAAATTTGCTTCATTATTACAATTACAATTAGCAGGGTCTTTTTTTGTCAACTTCTTTATAATAGTGCGTTTTGCAAAGGACTGTGAAAAATGAAGCCAATGTGAAAGTGCCAAAAATTGCAGTTCCTTTAAATGGCCACTTGAGGCTGTTTTCAAAAGTGAGTCAATACTTATGGGCTACCATTTTAAAATGCTCAAATAAACTGCACTACAAAGCATATTTACTGCCTGGTACAAGAACCATTTTTTCCTTCATCCACAGTTTCTCCTTTCATAACACCTGTATAGTGGGTGAGTTTTTGTTTTTTTTACAACTCATACTGGGGTTATACTTGCAAGAGTTTTGCTGCTCACAAACTGAAAAGAGCACTCAGTCATTACCGTATAATTGTTAGTTAAAATTCAGGGATATCAGTCTGTCCAGTGAATCCTTTTTACCTGCACACCTGCAGTGTAGAGGAGATACCAGGAGACGAAACAATACAAATCGAGAGCTGGACAGAGCCATAGAAGGGCATCAACTCAACAGCAGGACCGGTATCTAAGCCTTCTGGTGTGGAGTAACAGGAACAGCACTGCCAGAGCCCTTCATAATGACCTCCAGCAGGCTACTCTTGGGCATGTTTCTGACCAAACTTGTCAGATAAAGACTCCATGAGTATGGCATGAGGTCCTGACATCCTTTTGTGGGACCTGTGCTCATAGACCGGCACTGTGCAGCTTGATTGGCTTTCAACACAGAACACCAGACCTGGCAGGTCCACCACGGGTGCACCCTTCTCTTCACAGCTGAGAGCATGTTCCCAGAGTGCTCATGTGACAGATGTCACAGCATCTCCAGACTTTCATGTTTGTCACATGCCTGGTGTGAGCCTGCTCTCATCTGTGAAGAGAACAGAGTAGTGTAGTGCAGTGTAGTTGACAGGTGTCCAGACAGAGGCAGCTGTAGCCAGTTGGTGTCTACTAGTTCTCATCTATGCTAACTGGAGTCACTGACCTGGATCTCCCCGTCTTTCTCAGTATGGAGCCTTTTGGAGCATTTTAATGGAATTATCTGACAAATAAAATGGCGTGCTGTGAGATACAGATGATCCATGAACAGTGTGCTTCAGTGGTGAGTGAAATTCTAGCATTCTGGTCATTAATTAGCAGTAGTTGCACCTGCACAGCTTTTAAAATGCCCCTTCTAGGTACCTTCTTTCTCCAAAAAAACAATAACAACATGGCAGCAGCGTAAATCCATTGCAAATGCAGAGTCCTGTTGCCATGTTGCCATGTCCTGCTGGGCCTTTGAAAGAAATCCCCTTTAAGCAACTTCTACAATGGCTTCACTTTTCAAACCCAGAAGCCATCTCCGTCTTTTAAATACAGTCTGTGGGACAGAGCTATAGAGTCACAAAGTGAGCAACAAAGTGAGCGTGAAGAGACCTGTAAAATAAATGGAGAGCAAGAGCGGAGGTGAACAGGAAGAATTAGAAGATATGAAAGAGAGACAGATCAAATGGAACAACAGAAAGGCTGACAAAAGACAGAGACAGGAATTCAAAAGCAGAAACAAAGGGATGGTTGAGTTGCTGAGAGGCAGGCGCAGCAGGACGGGGCTGACGACAGTGAAACGAAGTAGATGCCGCCACTGGCTACATACATATTCCATCTCTAAAGCTGCCTTTCTTAGAAAACTCCATCCTCTCTCTCTCTCTCTCTCTCTCTCCACTTTCTCTCTCTCTTTCTGCCTCCCTTCTGTTGCTGCCTCCTCCTTCCCTCTCACTCCCTCCCTCTCTCTTGCTTTCTGTGCCAGAGCACCGCAATAGCAGTATGAATAATTGAACAAGCCTGAACCGGGATTGAGCATTTCTGTTGCGGTTGTGTCTGCTGGTGGGGCAGAGAGGCTGGCATTCATGACAGAAACAAAATAAAAACACACAAACATATTTTCTGACTGCCCTGTCTGCATCACTATAAATGTGAGAATAACCTTGAATGCACATGAACACACACACAGATACACTTAACATGGCTTGCAGAGTAAGCCAACTGTGTTGCCTTCTCACTGTAGGGATTTGAGTAAAGGAGCATATTCGGCTACAAACGTACTGGAGCCTTTTTCAGCCTTGTATGACATTGAGCTCATGTTCAGAGTCAAAATCTTAGAGGGAGAAAGCGTACAGGCGATGTTTGATTTGAATATTCCCGAGCAGAGGGCCACAGGAGGAAAATCTGTGTGGGACTGGATCAACCAGGTTTCCCTGTAGTAAAGAGGGGGGGAAACGCATATAGAGGGCAAAAGTTAGAAGTGTACTGCAGTGGATGTGTGTGTTGTACTGTATGGAAGAGGAAAGGAGAGACAGGAGTGCTGCAGTGTGTGTGTGTGTGTGTGTGTGTGTGTGTGTGTGTGTGTATGTGAAGGATGGAAAAAAGCACACCGCGTGGATGTGTATACATACAGTCTATCTGTGTGTGTGTGTGTGTGTTGATAAAACAGGCTGAGTACCTGCTTAAGTGCCTATGAGATGTGGAACAGAAGGGAAATGTGTTTGTGTGTGTGCATGGACAGGCAGGAGGGTATATCCACAGGGTGTTGTCAGGCCAGGCCCGTACTCCAGCTACAGCTGCAGCGTGTGTGAGAATTTGTGTATGTACGCTCCAGTTCCAGCTTAATTGGCCCAAATCTGCCATTCAGCGGGGCCAGTTCCTTGCCCCTCCATGTGGTCTCCTGGGAGGGAGAGAGCATAAGTGACACATTAAACTAGCACTCTCTCCCTCGCACACACCTGCCCACTCGACTTTCCTCCATCTGGGAACAATGCCAAGGGATGTGCAAAGTAATTAGGTCAACTGTGAATTGACAATTGCATATTAACAGGTATACAGTATACACACATACACTAATATACACACACTCCTTCATAGCATATCAATTTACTTATTTACATGTGAGGCCTGCTGTTTGACTTTACAGTTTTTATTCCATAAAGATCTTAGGACTGCAGTGATCAGCAGTGTGCAGCTTCTTTTATTTCATCGCTGTCTTTTGTTTTTGGTCCTATGCATCCATTAGTAAGTGTTTTAATAATATACACAGTCTTTTTCTGTATTTGTTTGAACCAGCGAAGACTGACAGAAAATATCTGGCTGTTCTCTTTTCTGCAGCATCAAATACATTTCAGACATACACGCAAGATAGCCTTTGCTTTGGTGCCAGTCACTGTTTAGCTATCAGTAATGTGGGTCTGTCAGTTGGTTCATACCCTTTATCTGGGTCCGGGTCACTGGGGTAACAGTCTAAGGAATGACGCCCAGACCTCCCTTTCTCAAGCAAACTCCTCCAGCTTTGCCAGGAAGACACTGGGGCATCCTAGAGCCAGCCATGATATCTAATCTTTTGAGTGTTTCCTTGGTCTGGCTTGGACATCCTCCTGGTTGAACATGCGTGAAATGCCTCACCCAGGAGGCATTCAGAAGCCATCTCAACTGGCTCCTTTCAATGTAGAGGAGTAGCAGCTCTACTCTGAGCCCCTCCTGAATGAATGAGCTCTTCTCCCTATCTTTAAGGCAAACTCACTTCTGCCACTTGTATCTATGATCACATGCTTTTGGTCACTATTTATAGCTCATGACCACAGGTGAAGGTAGGAACGTACTTTAAACATTCAAATGACAGCTTTGCTTTCACACTCCACTCTCGCCATCATGACAGATCGGTACCAGTCTGTTTCTCATTCTCCCGCTCCACTCTATCCTCACTCAAAAACATGACCCAAGATACTTAAACTCCCCCAATTGGCCCAGCAACTTGCTCCCAACCCAAAAAGGGCACACCACCCTAACTCGGCTGTCGGAACCTTTAGAGAACAACACTCCTTTTCACCGTGTGACACCATGAGATTGTCATATCCCAGGGTTTCAAATACACTTTTTTGCACCGCAGAGACAACAAACAAGATGTTCTTTCAACCACAAGTTTGAGACCCCTTGGACATGTGATAGGCTTTAGAGGTTTCTGGCTTAAACACTGGAAAAAGACAAATGAAAAGTTGACCAGATGATCATGCCAACTATATGAAAACTTGGAAGACCATCATGGGGCTTTAGGATTCATACTATGGGAATCATGAATGTCTCATAAATTTTATATTTAGCTGTTAATGTTTGCTGGACCCAAGATATTCTCATCCAAGGGCATAAAATAATGTGGTTTTGTGAGATGCTGCTGGCATTGCAGAGATATGCACAAGGTGTCCTCTAGCATTCCTCTTGGAGGACCCAGCTTTGGCAATATCGGTTGCTGGGAGATAATGGTCCTTTCATAAATATGTCAGGCTGCCTGACCCGGTAAACTGAGAAAAGTGATCTAACATTGCAAACCCTAGAGGCACAGTGTGAATAAAACAATGCTGCAAAACAATAAATAAATACTGTTTGGCTGTAAATTGTACTGTAAGTCTACATATTCACATGCGGTTTCCCAGTTGGTTGGCTTGTAGTTTGTGGAAGAAGTCACTGCCCAATCTAATATACATAACTTTGTCTTTTGGTTTTCAAACCTCCAGGTTTCAAAATTTTTCTCTAACGACTGTCAATCTGCTCAGAGGCCTAAAAAATTATCAAAATAATAAAACAGAGATTATTATGCTGACTTTTAAGTTCTCCGTGGTTCTTGGCTAGAAAAGGGTGAAGTGTCCACTCCTTTTTGGGAATGATTTGTTGCCCCAAGTGGAGTTTAAGTATCTCAGGCTCTTCTTCAAGAGTGAGGGAATGGAAGATTGACCCTGAAAAAGGCCACAATTGTGAAAAAACACAATAACTGTTCTTTATACTGGAGGTGTTGCTGGAGCTTTATCCTCTTCAGACTTTATGCTCTTTTCTGTGCACCTTAGAAGTAGGTGAAGTTATGCCAGCAGGAGATTGACAGACAGACTGGTGCCGGTCTGTCATGGTGAAGAGAGAGAGGTGAACATGAAAGCAAGGCTGTCAATAAAATGCTTAATCAACATTCCTACTCTCGCCTATGCCCATAAGCTATGGTTAGTGACTCGGATGCAAGCAGTGGAAATGAGCTTCCTCGGAAGGGTGTCTGGGCTCTTCCTCAGAGATGTTGGACCGGTCAGGTCGGGCACAGATGAGGTGTTTTGGGCATGAGCAACCTGGAGGAGGCTCCAGGACATGGCTTGCTTGAGTACATATTGGTGTTCTGAAGGAGATGGCTGGGGAAAGGGGAGTCTGGGCATCTCTGCTTAATCTGCTGCCCCCGTGACCCTGACCCTAATAAGTGGCAGAAAATGAAGGGATGGATAGACTTGTAAATTTTTGAAACCTGGGTCCTGCTGTGTTTTGCACAGTAACTTGATACTTCTTTTAGTTAGATCCTCCCGGCCCATTTAAAGTGTAACTTTTGAAATCCATTTCCACGGATTTTAAAGCATCCAATCTGTTTTCTGTCTCCCAGCACAAGGCAGGATCACCAAGGTTATTTTTCTGGTTAAGCTCTTGTACTCGTGAATATGGTTTGTGTGTCTAAACCGAACCGTTGCATTTAACTGTATGGCTGCAGGCACAACTCTAAATGAAACATCTGTTGTGTTTAAAAGGGCAGATTGAACAATTAGGAGAAAACGGAAGCAAAATTTCTTTGGTTGAATGAGCATTGGTAAACAGCTGATTGTATCTTAGCAAGCTAAATCAAGAGAGAAAGGGCCCAGAAAGCAAGCTAACCCGACAGTTAGGCTCTAATGGTTGATGAATGCTCACATCGTTGCTCGCTAGTTGTCACGACCATTCGATTCAGCATGATTCATCTCCACATAAGCTTTATTGGCAGATATATTGTTTTGAGTGTTGCTGCTGCGGCAAAAAGAAAAAAAACCCCATTACATAATGTAACATATAAATAAGTTGGAATTACATAAGTGAGCACAGAGAAGCAGCAACTTTTTCTTGGATCAGCGGCTGGGGACTGAGAGCTGCCAGATGATGGAGGGAAACAGTCAGAAAGAACGGAATCAAAGCGATGATTCAGCAATAGAGTAAACGCCAAACAGAAGGCATGTGGCCGAGGAGTTCACAGTGACAAGGCAGAGAGAAAAGAGACTTCAAATGCAGGCAGGAGAAACGGAACCGGGCTCTCTTCAGAAAAAAAAGACAAGCTTCATGTTGAGAGCGATGGATGATGAGCTGAAAGACAACAAGCGTTAAATGATTAGAATACAGGAGAAGACAGTCTCCTCTCATGTGTTACTAATATTTGTGTTCACCTTGGCATGCTACTGTACTGTGTAAACATATTGCTGTGGCTGTCACATGGATGACAAGTTGATCTAAGCTGAGGAGGCGCCATGAGACCATTCAGTGTTGTGATAGCGAGGGGAATCGCAGGATTATGCACAGAGGCCTCTGAATTCCCTTTACATCCCTGTAGCTACAGCTCCGTTTTTAAGATACTAGTGTCACTCAGTTGTGTACTTACTGTTTTTCCTGCCTCTTTCAACCATTTCAGAGAAAGTGTTATCTATTCCACTGTCCCAAGAGCAAAAAATAGCAGCAGCATTTTTAAACTGGATGTATTCATCATCCTGGACTTTCTGCTTTCTCTCAACAGATCCCAGAAGAAGACCAAGACAAAAATTAAGAACCCTGACTTAGATTAAGCATGCTCAATAGGTGCCTATTTGTACTGCTCAAAAAAAAAATTAAAGGGACACTTTTTAATCAGAGTGTAGCATCAAGTCAATCAAAAGTCTGAGATATTGATCTGGTCAGTTAAGTATCAGAGGGGGCTGTTAATCAGTTTCAGCTGCTTTGGTGTTCATGAAATCAACAACAGGTGCACTAGAGGGGCAACAATGAGACAACCCCAAAACAGGAATGGTTTTACAGGTGGACTGACATTTTTTTCCCTCCTCATCTTTTCTGACTGTTTTTTCACTAGTTTTGCATTTGACTGGGATCAGTGTCACTGCTGGTAGCATAAGGTGATACCTGGACTCTACAGAGGTTGCACAGGTAGTCCAACTCCTCCAGGATGGCACATCAATATGTGCCATTGCCAGAAGATTTGCTGTGTCTCCCAGCACAGTCTCAAGAGCATGGAAGAGATTCCAGGAGACAGACGGTCACTCTTGGAGCTGTACAGTTCGATGGCAGATTGTACAATCAAGTTCCAAAATGAGAGTTTGAGCCTTGTCTGGAATCTTTTTTTTTTATCATCTTCATTTAATTTTTATTTTTGACTCAAATTTTTCTGTTGATATTGGTTAGAGTCATGATTTAAGATAAAGTAAAAGATTAAGATAAAATATGGTTCTGCTAAAATTACATTCTAACATGTAAATCATGTTAAAAGTCAAACTTGTACCTTCTGTGTAAGGCATATCTGACACTTTGTTGGTTATAAAAGTTACTGTGACATCACAAGTGAAGCACTTTTGCCCTGTAGTTTAGAAAATGAGGGACTCCTATTTAACCCTGCAAGCTGAAAAATGACAGCTTAAATACAGGGTTATTTTACAAAGTGATGCCAACAGGTACTGAACAAGCATCCCCTTGTGATGACTCAGGAGTCAGAACAGATGAATGGGTTTTCTACAACAGAACACCCAGATTATCTTACTGTATGGGTCATATGTTCAGGGTTTTATTTTAATCTGTCACCTATGTGTAGTTTGGTCCCCTGTGTGGTAGAGGTCTGTTGTCATTAAACCATTCAAATTACACTGGTGAGTCACACAGCCTCGCCAAGTGACATTTTCCCCCATTACAATAAACATGACCACTGAGTCAGCTTCACCTACAAGGTCCTGCTGCTGTTACTGCACATCAAATGCATATTAACCAGAGTCTAAAATGATTTCCACCTTTATTATTCAGGACTAATTGCTAAAAACTACAATCCTACTGTTTTAAAGAATCGTTCGGTCCTTTGTGATAATAAAATTCAGCCATACAGTACATTTGAGATAAAGTTCTTTTAAGAATTACATTATTAGCTGGACCAAGTGAGTTCAGAGCTACGTGTCAGGCATGGGAATTCTGAAAGAATTAGCGATTTAATATGATGGTTTCACTTTTTCATGAGATTTGCTGAAAATAGGTAAAATATGGAATCGTGTCAGACTTAAATGTTATTATAACGAAAAGCAGATGGCAGAGGCATGTTTCTTAGGTATACCTAAGGTTGAACCTAAGAGGGCAATGCGAGCAAAGGCCCTGGGACCCAAGTGTATCAGGTAATCTAATTAAATCCGCTTGTAATACCTTATACCCAACATAAAGCACAGTGCTTGATAAACTGAAATGACAGTGGCATTACAGTAAATTGATCCAGTCTTGTGAAGAGGCCTGTACCTTTATTTATTTCATCCTATAGTAACTTAATGTACCTTTCGGTTGTTCCCTTGTATAATCCAACAAGGGGTCGCCACAGTGGATTAAACTGCATTACATGAAGCATATTATTAAATGAAGTCATGCTGAATCAGCCTGATAAAGTAATTACTAATACATACACAATGCACAGAAATGTAAGTGGGTCAGTGAGGGTGTACAACTCTATTTTATTCCCAGTCTTGAGTGATGCAAGCAAAAAGTCAGTCATGGGAAAAAATAAGTACACCCTTACTGCTTCCATAGGAATTAGGAGGGTAAATAGCAGCCAAGTGCCACTAATCAGATGCACATGACTAAATGATCAACACGTTTTGGCAGTTTGCTGGTCTGGAGCATTGAGGTGGGTGTTAACACGAAGCCAAAGAGGAAAGATATTGGCAGATCTTGGAGAAGCAATTGTTGCTATCTATCACTCTGGGAAGCGTTTTAAGGGCATTTCCGAGCAATTTTAAGTCCATAATTCTACAATGAGAAAGATTAAAACATTCTAGACAGTTGCCAATTTTCTCAGAAGTGGACGTCACAGCATATTCACCCCAAAGTCAGACCATATGAAAGCACTGCAAAAAACCCAAGAGCTTCTAGCTGGAGATCCTAGTGACCAGGCTCCTCAACCTATCTCCAAGGGAGAGCCCAGACACCTTTCAGAGGGTTGTAATTATTCATATTTATTTCAGTATATTGTGTTTAAGGTATAGTTTTATTATTTTCAGAGTTTATTATTTGAGTGTTTCCTTGGCTTTGGTTTTATTGTCTTCCTGGTGTCTCCCTGCATCTAGTCCATGTGTCGTTTGTTCTTTGAGTATTTCTTGTTTTACTTTGTAAGCCATTGTCTCTTATGTTTTCTTTAGGATCTTCTTCTTTCTTTCTCTGTCTTGCCTGATCCTCCAGTTGTTACTTGTGTTTCTCCCTCTCCTGTTTCTCATCTGCAGTTAGTCTCTGTGTATATATAGTCCTGTCCTTCCATTTGTTTATTGTCCTGTTGTGCCTCCTGCTGTGTGTACCTACTAGTTCTGTGTGTTGCCTTAGTCTTTACTTCTCATTTTCTGCATGTCCTTTGCTTTGTGTTTTTGTAAGGACTATCAGCAACAAGAAAGACGGCTCGCTTTTTGTTTTATCCTGTCTGCCTCTTGAGACCTACATTTGGATCCACCATTCCTCCACACTCCACACAGCAAAACTTGACACACAGGACATGAGCAATTTGCAATCATTGAACCATGAACTCCTCTGTATACCAAAGTATTTGGAAAGTCAAATTTGAGGGTATTTGTTCATCAGCGAAAGCTTAGATGGATCACGTAATAGGACAACAATCCCAAGCGTAACAGAAAATCTACAATTAAATAACTGAGGTGCTACCATGGCCTAGTCAAAGACCAGACTTCAACCTGATTGAGATGCTGTAGCAAAACCTAAAGAGAGCTGTGCATAAATGAATGTTCACAGACCTCAATTAACTGAAACAAAGTTATAAAGAAGAGTGGGCCAAACTTCCTCCACAATGATGTGAGAGACTGATAAAGTCATACAGAAAACTATTACTTCAAGTCATGACTGCTAAAGGTGCTGTGCAAACTTCTGAATCCTGGGGTGTACTTAGTTTTCTAAGTGAATACACCGAGTCTTGTGAAAACTCTCTTTTTCACAAGATGGTATAGATTTACAAAGAACATCTGCTATTGGCCCAAAACAGCATGAATCGAGTAAATTTGATGGTCTGGCAGGGCCATCACAGCAGGAGGTCCTGAAAAACATTTCAGTCCTGATAAAAACAGTTCAGAAGAAGTGTTTGAAAAGCCCAGAGTCTAAAATTAATGTTCTGTCTCAACTTTTCAGAAAGCAACTGTCAGCATCTTCTTCACTGCAATATACAGTAATGAATGAATGATCCCAAGCACCATCACACATTTAGAAATATTTTTGTTAGTAATGCATGGATGGATTTTTGATTAAAATCAAAGTGGCTGGAATCATAAAAATGAACACAAATTTCTGCTTATGGTGCAATCATCCTATAGGGAAAAATGAGATATTTTTGATGCTGTGCAGCTCAAAATCACCAGAGGCAGTTCAGCATAAGGCCAACCAGCTTTTCCCTGTTCCACTTATCAGTCACTTTACTTATGACCCCGTTTTTGTCTCTCAGATTGACATTAACGTAGAAAAACAGCTTCCTTATGAAGGTATAAAGGCCCAATCCTCATTCTCAAGGTGTGAAATACTGCTATTTTGTCAAAGGTGCTGGCACCTCAGAGATACAGCAAGAGCAATCAGTCTTGGTCCCAAATTATATTGAAGCTTGGTTAGGACCTCTTAGCTTCACATTTGAATGCACTGAGTTACATTAACTGTCTCAGCATGCATGATTAACAATGTGAATTTTAACGTGAATCACCCAGCTCCTTCCCAAACATAACCAATAATTTTTTGGTTTAACAGTAAGTGAAAAATGGAGTGAGTGAGTGTAAACAAAGCAAAATTAAGTAGAAAACACAAATCTCTCAAGTATGGAACATGAAATGTCTTCTACTGATAGACAGTCCTGTGAATTATGTTACCACCATCCACCAACACAACCTTCCTACACAGACTTTGTCAGTCTTTGCTCTCGCTTTCCACCACCATTCATTCGTGACACATTTTGGGAAAAGATTTTTCACTGCTGAGTGCACTCCTTCAGAGAAATGAGTTGAGCCTTGGCAGAAACTTATTAAACTTATCACCAAGAAAGAGTTATCGTATTAAAAAGTAATACAGCTAATAAGGGAGAAATAAAAAATAACTGAAGGGAGACTTTAAATATTAAAACTGGCCAAAAATAATTTGAATCAAGACGTCATGTGTCAGTAAGATCTTGCCCTGTTTTTGCTCTTTCCCAAGAAGCATCTGTGATACAGCTCATACACATTTTTCCATGTCACAGTAAGAAAAACGAAGCTGTTTTCAATAGCATTCCTGGTCATGAAAAGCCAACAAGGTTAGAATGAGCACTGTGGAACAATTAGCTACTAAGTAGCTAGAACTGCATATGGACAATAGAATTGCGCTGCCTACACATTACACCAACAGGGGCTTTAATGGCATCCCATTCTAAATCTACAGGCATTAATATGGAGTTGGTGCCCCTTTAACACTTGCCACTCTTCTAGGAAGGTTTCTGTAAGATTTTGGTGTGTGTCTACAGGAGTTTTTGCCCATTAATCCAGAAGAGCGTTTGTGAGGTCAGAGCAGGGAACCTGGCTCATAATCTACTAGTTTATCCCAAAGGTGTTGGAGGGGGTTGATGTCAGGGCTCTGTGTGGATCAGTCTAGCTCCTCCACACCAAACTCATTCAACTATGTCTTTATGGAGCTTGTTTTGTGCACTGAGACGCAGCCATGATGGAGCAGAAAAGGGCCTTCCCCAAACTGTCCTCAAAAAGTTTGAGTCTATATATTCAAAAATATAAATGTGTGGCCATCATGATGTCATGTATTGGGTTAACAATGTTAGTGGTATTCCTGTCACCATGTTGGTTCTCTTGAGCAACAAGTGACTATATTTAGATGAAACGGTAGATGGAGTGTGAAGTCATTAGCAAAAGGTAGCTAGCTTGATTAGCAAGCCACAGAAATCTAGAAACACACAATTTATCAAATAAAATATGCATTTAAGATATTTTTACAGTAAAAATTAGATGTGTATCTCTTGATTTAGATCAGGTGACTGTTAAACATAAATACATTTCTGAGTTTATTGAGTAAATTGTAGGATTTAATGCACAGATACGTACCTGCTAATTAGTGCCAATTTACAGACTAATAACATGCTACAATTTCCCTCACTAAAACAGAAACAGGTGGTGAAGGTGAAACTTATCAGACAGCTGCCAGCCACAAATGCACGTGTGGAATACTTATCAATAAAAGCAACCCTGCCCCTACCTCTATTCTTACCCATGCCCATATATGTATCAAAAGAAATGTACAGCTGTTATGAAGGTGGCCAAAACTATTTCTTATTCCTGGCTGAAAAAAACCTGCTTATGTTTACTGTGTTAAGTTGGGCTCTTTAACATGAGAGTCTATGGGATTTGACTCACTTTTGGCAACAGTTTTTGCAATTTTTTCATCTCTGAGATTGCTACTTGTTCAAAATGGGGCTTCACCAACCAATTTGTGATGTCACAGTGGTCATATCTGTTTCTGGGACACCTTGAAGTGGTCATTTGAGAACCTGCAGTTTTTGGCATTAAGGCATTGGCTTCATTTTTCAACCTCAAAGGTCACTGTTGGATTTAGCTTCATTAGAAGGGCACATGATGCCCTGTATTGGATGTAAATGCAGATGTAATTGGAGGTAACGGGTAAAATGTCCCTTTGCTGACAGAGGTATTAGATCAAAAAATGCCCAAAAGGTCATGCTGGACAGTAGTGACAAGTGATGCATTTTGGTATTTTGTTTAAAGGACTTGCTCTGGTTAAAAAAGACCTCCCTTCTCCTCTGGAAATTCAATATATTTTCAGCACATCAGTTGCCAATTCTGGATTGTCCTTGAAAATTTTTGTGGATATTATTCAGTGACACACCGATTTCACCCTTTAAATTACATTTTAAGAAGGTAGCAGTGGGGCAACTCTGCAGAAGTGAAGGGGGAGGCAACCAGGAGACAGGCACAGAGAGGACACAGGACTGGACAAATGTAGATGAAACTCTTTCCTTGAGAAATTCCTGCACATTACCTTGGGAAACACAGTAGTAAAGGCAAACACATGCGTGCCTGCACGAGCACACAGTGTCCCTAATGTATCAAAGAGTGTTACCCTCAACCAGGATGGCACAGGAGGTGTGTTCTTTCTGTTCAGTTTCTTTATAGTGCTGTATATGGTTTCTGTCTTGGCCCCTTTAATCTCCATCCAACTGAAAAGCACCACGAGGTGCAGGTATACTGTAGCTGCTCCAGGAGGGAGACTCAGACAGTTAATATTTAATGGCTGCAGACTTTCAGCTCGCGATGAGCTGGGGACCACATGAAACACTGTTTGATGGCTAAACCGGGTAGTGAGAAATCAGCTGGATGAAACCCTCAGGATAAAAGCAGCTGAAAGCACTTCATCTCTTCCTTCTCTTGGAAGTCATTCATCTTAGGGAATTAGATATTGTTTTGGATCACAAAAAAAGCTGTCTCTCTTCTCTGTGATTCTGCACAGTTAAATGTGTGTGACAGACACCAGCATATCAAGGAATACCCCACCTCTGTTTTATATGAATCCAAGCAACAAATAGGGGAATCCTGTTCTTCTGAACAGGATAAAAGGCATGAATGTTTAGCTTTGCTAAACAGAGGTGAAGAGTTGAGACTCTGATTTTAGTCACTGCAAGTTAAAATGTATTAGTCCTTTTTTGATGCACTTCTGATTTGACTTCCATTGGAGTGTTATAATGGCCAGTAGTGGCTAGATTAAAGCAGGAAATAGCGCTAGAGTCAAAATTGAGGTGTACTGTCACTGAATGAGTTACAAGTCATTTTATCATTAAGGGTTGCCTGATCATCAGACATAATCAAACAAAGAGATTAAACCTGCTATACTGAATGCAAGCAAAATCCTCAGCAAATAAATACATTTATTTAAATTTGATGAACACACAGCCCATGATTTTGTGTCAACTTCAAATTCATGCCCCCTTTACTAGCATTTGTTGCCACCTGGAACCTTTAAATGGTGCTGAGGCCTCCTGCTGTGTTTCCTCCCTTGAGATGCTCTGCCAGGCCTTTACTGCAGCTGCTTTCAATTGCTGCTCGTTTGTGGGTCTCTCTACCTTCAGTTTTGTCTTCAGTAACTGAAAATCTGCTCTGGTGGGCTGAGCTCAGGAGATAGACTTGGCCATTATACAGTTGCACCGCGAAGATCCATCCAATCAGTTTTGCAGCATTTGGCTGAATTTGAGCAGAGAGTATACTCCTGTACACTTCAGAAGTCACTCTGCTACTTCAAATTATGTTTCAGTAACTCCTGAAGGTTTTTCAGCCTAATGAAGGCCTCCTTCACTTGTGATAACACCTCTTTGGACCCCATAGTGAGAGTTTCAGTGTACAGCTACCAAATGCAAATTCAACACTTGCAGTCATCTCCAGATCTTTCATCTGCTTTGTTTGTCATGAAATAATGAGGGCGCAGACTTTACTGGACCGTGGAACTGCTCATCATCAACTCTCCCATCACTTTTGAGTCTCTAAAAATGAAGGACTGTGGTGCGGTGGTTAGCACTGTTGCCTCACAGGGTCCAGGTTCAAATCCAGCAGCCAGCCAGCTTGGGCCCTTCTGTGTGGAGTTTGCATGTTCTCCCCGTGCTTGTGTGGGTTCTCTCAGGGAGCTCCAGCTTCCTCTCACAGTCCAAAGACATACAAAGGGGATACGTTAATGTGTGATTCTAAATTGATCATAGGCCTGAATGGTTGTCCATCTCTCTGTGTTGGCTCGGCGACAGACTGGAGACCTGTCTAGGGTGTACCCCGCCTTTCACCCTATGACAGCTGGGATAGGCTCCAGTGCCCCCCACGACCCTGAATTGGAAAAGCAGAAGAAAATGATTGAAGAAAAAAAATGAGGGACCATGTATAAAAATGGCTGTAATTCCTAAACAGTTAATGCTATTCTCATCAAACCACTAGAATTAAATCTGAAAGTCTGCACTTTGATCACATTTTGATTGTTGATTTAAAATCCACTGTGGTGGTGTACAGAGGCCATTTTTTAAAGAAAGAAAGACATGTATCAGTCCCTTCAACAGTTTCAGAGTATAAAAATGAGCCAGAAACAGTAAAATATGGCCTTGATTTTGACAATAATGTACCCTTCTGCCTTAAGAAATGCTGTATTCATCTTAAAATGATGATTCACTGTTACAAAACACTTTTTTATGTACATTGCCTTGAATAGTTGTTCTGTTAGTTAGTGTTGTAGACAGAAACATACCAATACGCTGATGAAGTACCTCACCACTGATAGCTAGCTGGATTTACAATATATTATTCTAAGACATTGTTCTAGGAAATGTAAGAAAGCAAAGGCAGGTGCTAAAATAGAACAAGACATTTAAGACAGAGAAAGTGTTTCACACCTTTTGTAATTCACATTCTGGAGGATTTTCTTTTGTAAGCCTATGTTACTGTGGTTTCTCTTCAAAGAAGCAAAGAAATTCCTCCGCCTGCTGCAGACTTTACCGCAGACACTTGCTTTGTCTCTCAGCTGACTCCACACAAAGGAGAGCTGAACTTTTCTCTTGCAGAGTACCTCGGCCTTCACCTCTGTCTCAGTCACCATCTTTTGTTTGGCTTTGCTGCAGTCCTGTTTAAAGGCTGTAGCTATGCTTTTCAGCACTAACTCATTTGTCTCGTTGACTCTTTAACTCTTCTTTAGTCTTGTTCCAGGCTTTTACTGAATATTTTTCTCATTGTGAGTAGGGTTGCTACATAGAAGAACTCCTTTCTCCAGACAATCATGGTCCATTTCTTAAATGTTTTCCATAATTTCTCCCAATCTGCACAAAGTCAGCACAGATGTGCCAAAACCTGCAGTTCCTCTAATGGCCACTTGAGGCTGGCTCCAAAAGTAAGTCAGGCCCCACAGAACACCATATTAAAATGCCTGGCTTCAGAGCAGAAATAAACACGTTGACAACCTGGTACAAGAAATGGTTTTGGTGTCTATGGATAGTTTCCCCCTTTAGAACATATGTTTATTTCAACATGTATCTTAGAGTATACATTCAAACCATACAGAACACACAATTTAAAACAAATGGCACCTCGACAGATTTAGTGGGCTGTACTGTGGAGTCCGCAATTCCCAAACAATATCCCAGAAATAGGTTACATACGATAGTCAAACCAAGACAGACAGGGGCCCACAAGTCATAAAACAAATCAGATTTCAAATGAAGGCACACTGTTATTTTTTTTTATATTAGATACACTTTCTTTAAACCTTTGTGCCATTGTTCAAGTGTAGAGTCAAGACCTGCTAACTATCTTTTTGGTCACTACTAGGAAAATTTATAATAATTGAGCCCTTCCCTTCTCTAAGCTTACTGGTGGGGGCACCCCTAATATATAATGTTTTGGCTCCAGTGGTAGATTGTATTTTAATATTGCTCGGACCTTTCCTTGTATTCCTTGCCAAAATGATTTAAGAATAGGACAGCCCCAAAATATGAGTGTATGACCCCCAACCTGATTACAATTTCTTCAACACAGATTTGATTTGTTGCAAATGTAATAGTGGGTGTCCTAAAAAAATCTAGGCATGACTTTCCAACTGAATGCTTTCCAAGTAGGGCTATTTGTAATTTTGTGAGTTTTTTCACATGCTGCTTTCCATTTATCATCTTCAATGATAATATTTGCTTCCAATCCCACTTATATTTTACGTCCAAGGAGTTATCTGATAATTGCATTTGTAAAAAGTTATACATATTTGACACAATTTTCTTCTTGCTCATTTTCTGTTCAATTATAGTTTCCCCCTTTGGAACCCTTCAGGTGGTATTTATTTTATATCTTGTCAATCTGAATGCTGTTAAGGTTTCACTTAGATGTGTGCTAATCTAATGTCAGACAGCATGGCACACAGTACTAATTAGCAGGTACGTATGTCCATTCACCAGCTTTTTCATTAGGTACACCTTGGTAGTATCAAGTGCCTTTAGATCTAATTTAATTCTTCATGGCCACCACGGTGCTAGAAACATTCCTCAGAGATTCTGGTCTATATTGACATGAGAGGGTCACACAGTTGCCGCAGATTGCATACCTGTTCCACCACATCCCAAAGGTGCTCCAGTGGATTGAGATCTGGTGGCTGTTGAGGCCATTTGAGTACAGTTATATATCATTTTCATGCTCAAGTAACCACTGTGAAATGATTTGAGTTTTGTGACATGGTGCGTTACCCTGGTGGAAGCAGTCATCAGAAAATGGGTACACTGTGGTCATAAAGGTCAGCAAGAAGACTCAGGTAGGTTGTGACATTTAAATATTCCCCTCACCAGCAGCCTGATACAAGGCAGGATGGATCCATACTTCCATGTTGTCTACGCTGAATTCTGACCCTATTATCAAAATGATGCAGCAGAAATCAGACCAGACCAGGCAACATTTTTTTCCAATCTTCTGTTGTCTATTGTTTGAATTGTACCCTCAGGTAGCTGTTGTCAGCTGACAAGAGTGGCACCCAGTGTGGTCTCCTGCTGCTGTGGCCTATCTGCTTCAAGGTTCAAGGAGTTGTTCATTCAGAGATTCTCTTTTGCATACCATATTTGTAACAATTGGTTATTTGAGTTACTGTTTCCTTCTTATCCGTTCCAAGCAGTCTGGCCATTCTCCTCTGACTTCTGGCATCAACAGCCACTCACTGGATATTTCCTCTTTTTAGGACCATTCTCTTGAAACCCTAGAGATGGTTGTGTGGGAAATCCCAGCAGATCGGCAGCTTTTGAGAAATTTTGACCAGGTTGCCTGGTGCCAACAACCATGCCACTTTCAAATACCCTTTCTTCCAAATTCTGATGTTCTGTTTGAACTGTCACCTTGACCATTTCTACATGCCTAAATGCTCTGAGTTGCCGCCACATGATTGACTGATTATATATTTGCATTACTGAGCAGCTGAACATGATAAAGTACCTAATAAAGGGGTCAGTGAGTATATGTCTGTAGATTGCAGCCATAGAGTTTATGAATGCACCACAGTAGCCATGTTTGTCAGTGTTGGCTTATAACTCAGCATTTAACCCTTTTGTCCACATATGAAAAGTTCTGGCTCCAAAAATCTGATATGACTGCAGGCAAAATTCAGAGTTGAAAAGCGATGGGTAATATCACCGTGGCAACATTCATTTTTAATGATTTCAAAAAGGTAATTCTAGCTTAGACCAAACTACAAACTAAAACTAAAAAGTACCCCAAAACTGAACCTGCTGATTGTAAATATTTTTTTTTTTTTTTTACAAATTCAGTAAAGTTATGCAATTAAAGTATTAAGGGACCTCAGTTAATTTTACAGCTAGTTCAGAGTTTGGTGGGGTTGCTCCAAAACTTAACACTGGGAGTCAGCCACAGAGGTCAGAAAGTGAAACAAGAACTTTAACTCCAGAGAAGTCAAGACATTTATAAAGAAGGAAAAAAGTCATAGTTTATGTTTAGCCCAAACAACCTGCTTTTCTTCTGCAACAACAAGGAAAAAAATAAAAAAGACAGAAATGCTGCAAAGAGAACAATGGCGGAGCTGTCAAGAGCAGGACAGCAGGATCACCGCCCTCTGTCAGAGTCCTCAGGCTCTAAATATTGAAAAAGCAAAGATGTCTGCCTGAGTTTTAAGCGCTCAGTGCCTCTGAAACTCAGCAAGTGAGCGGGGAGATGGAAGAGAAGATGGACTGATTGCGGATGGGAAAACTCTGAAGCAAACAAGGAACTGCAAAAGAGTAAGAAGCTGTCAGATTCTCTCTCTGAGTGGCAGTTCCACCCTGAGCAGCGAGGTTGAACGAGAGCAGAGATCCAGCAACAAAGGTCTACTGAAGATGTAATATATCACAATGAAAAATCCACTTACATTTATACTGCTTAAGCTTCACCTTTACACTGAAGGCTGGTATACAGTCACAGTTTAAAAAGTGAGCAGGTGGGAGGTGGCAGTAGGAATTTACATATTTCAACATGTAGTGAGTTTGTGAGTAAAAAGCTTTGGAATATTCAGTTTACACAGATGCATTTTGGTACTCTTTGGTACTTTCTTAAAAGTTCTGAGAAAAAGGAAAGCTTTAGATTTTCCTGATAAAGACACTGCACAAGATTCATTGTTTAATATACTCTATTGGGTCACAACGCTGAATTGAATTTGGGTGTTCCATTCTCTCCCATTGTCACACATATATAAAATCAAATACCTAGCCAGGCAGTCTGCCTTCACAAATATTTGTGAAAAAATGGATCGTTCTAAAGAGCTCACTGAATTTGAGCGTGGTACTGTAATAGGATGTCGCCGTTGCAACAAGTCGGTGAAATATTTTCCCTCTCAGATATTTCACAATAAGCTGTGGCACTTTTGCAAAGTGGAAGCATTTAGGAACCACAGCAACTCAATCATGAAGTGGCATACCACTAAAGTCACAGAACGCCAATGGTCTGCTGACCGTAACTGCTAAACCTCCTCTGGCATTAAGACAGCACAAAAACTGTGTGCCGGGAGCTTCGTGGCATGGGTTTCCATGGCCAAGCCGCTGCATGCAAGCCTTACATCACCAAGCACCGGATGGAGTGGTGTAAAATACATTGCCACTGAACTCCGGAGCAGTGTAAATGTGTTCTGTGGAGTCATAAATCATGCTTCTATATTTGGCAGCCTAATGGATGAGTCTGGGTTTGGCAAATGAAGTTCCAGTGAAGATTTCCCTTCACCGGAACTAAGGGGCTCAGGACAATCCCAGAAACCCCAGAAAAACAACCTCACAGCATTATCCTCCTCCACCAGACTCGACAGATGGCACAGTGCAGTCAGGCAGGTAATGTTCTTCGGGCATTCACCAAACCCAGACTCATCCATCAGACTGCTAGACAGAGAAGAGCGACTCCTCTCTCCACAGAGCACATTTCCACTGATCTAGAGTCCAGTGGCAGCGTGCTTTACACCACTCCATCCAACGCTGCATTTGTTCATGTTCTGTTGTTTTAGGTTATTTTAGTCTTTCAGCTGTACAGCATAACAGCTGCTGTTTTTAAATGTGCTTATACATTAATTTGGCTTGACTTATATTAGTGATGCAAGGCATGCATGCAACTGCTTTGCCATGGAAAACCATGTCATGAAGCTCCAATCCAATGCAATGGAATTCTGTAGGAACTGAGTCAGCACAGCGTCAGCAACTTTTATGCATTATGCAACACTCGGAGAGCCCCTGCTCTATACCTTCACATGGTCTGCCACTTTATGGCTGAGTTGCTGTGGTTCCTTCCAGTTTGTAATAATACCAGTTAAAGCTGATGGTGGAATATCCACAAGGTAAGAAATTTCACCCAATTGTTGCAAACTGTGACATTCTATTACTGTGCCATGCAGAAATTCAGTGAGTGCTTTAGAGCGACCCATTCTGTCACAAATGTCTGTAAAGGCAGACTGCATGGCTAGCTGCTTGATTTTATGCACTTGTAGCAATGGGACTGAATGAAACACCTGAACTGAGGTGTAGCCCAATACTTTTACCCGTACATTGTACTATGATGCCAAATATTTTCGTGATGGGTTTAAGGCCTCAATTAGTTTCCTAGTTGCTAGTTTCCAGTCTTCTTTAAAACATCAAGGTGTTCATTTTGTAAATCAAGGTCATGTTTATATTAAAACACAGGACAAAACAGGGCATGCTTTAGAGTGTGGCTACCCTGAGTTCATGGTGATCTCATGAAATGCTCTATTAAAAATTACCTCTATGATCTGCCCCAACCAATCTTGTTACATGGACTGGAGTCTATTCTGAGGAAACACAGTTTGAGGCGTTTGACCACTTAGGGGCACTACAATAAGTAAAAATATATATTTACCCAATAGCTAGTGTGGGTTTCTTTGCAGACTCACATCACAGAACAGTGGATTACTGGTCTTGGTGGAAGTTTGAGCTTTCTGAATGCCTCTCTAGAGGTGCAGAATTATTTCACAAGACCATCCTCCAAGTCATGGTACAATTTGCAGTTTAAACTGATGTACTGTACATATATCTTTTACAGCAGCAAAAAACCTTCCAGACCTTTCTAGTTTCTTAATAGCTATTTTTTTTCTTTTTTTTACAGATAGGGCCTTCAAATACACTACTCACAAAAAGTTAAGGATATGCAACTTTCTTGAGAAATTTCTAGCTTCACCTAAAATGCACTATAACCTTTACAGGTGAACTTAATTTGACCTTCTCTACACTTCTGGATGCACATGTCCAACTGTTCAGTGTTTCAGTACTTTTTGCGTAACTTGCTGTTCTCTAACAAGGTGCTTAATGGCAAAATTCACAGCTGGTGTTTGATCCACAAATCGACCAATACATTTTCTGGTTCAATTAGGATTGGTATTTAACAGACCTCTTTATCATGCTGTTCACAAGACGAAACCTAACAACTGATCAAGAGTACCTCGCCATTGTGAGGCTTCAAACAGGCTGTTCTCAGAGGGAAGTGGCCACTGAGCTTAGAGTGTCACAGAGTGTCATCAGCAGGTTGCAACAGAGACACAGAGAGACTGGAAGAGTCACAGAAGTCAGGCTGTAATTGATGGTCAAGGGCACATGACAAATTCTTGGGACACTGACATTTTTTGTTGTGGTATACCTACCACTGTTGTTGGCTTTTGTTTCAATAAATAGTTTGAGATGAGGAAATCATTATTGCATGCTTCTACTTAAATGCCCTACTTTCATTATATAATATCACTTAACTTTTTACATTTTTCATAAATTTCACCCAAAAGCCAAATATCCTTAACTTTTTGTGAGTAGTGTACATTCCCTAAGTCTCCTAATTTCATTAGTCATCACTCCATCAAACTTTAAGAAATATCAGCCAGAGCAAGTATGCTTAGTTTCTAATCAGTCATCAAGTATCTCACATATCTACAGCTGAGTATTTGTCCAGTGTTATAAGATACATGCTTCGTTCAGTCCAGTCTGCGGTTTTCATCAGCTGATCCTCCGACCCCTCCTGCTGATCAATACTGCCCCATCTGACCACTTCTATTCCTGGCCACATCCCTGCAGAGTCAGCCCCCTTCCCCCCTCCCGCCCTTCTTTTCCGCTTGTCTCGCTGGGACCAGCCTGGCACAGCGGTGCATGCTGCCAAGTCTTACTCGTTTAAAAGAGAGACACTCAGAGACAGCACCTACACTGTATGGCCAATGTGATGTTTGTGTGTGGTGTATGGCTCACCACATAATTCAACATGAATATTATACACATTAACAGATGACCAGCACTCTTTAGCAGATCAAGGACATTTATGATTTATTTACAAAGTCCCCAGAGTAAAAAAAAAAACAGAGTGACCCAGAAATGTAATGAGAACAGTACATAAAAAGTCTGACCCATATCCAGTTTAAATATGGGGCGAGTACATAAAAAGATACAGTTAATCTGACAGTGTCTTCCTGGCAAAGAATAAAACAGCTTTGCTTTTAAAAGTTACTACAGACACACACACACGCACACTCTTTCTCCCTCTCTCTACCTTTTGCTCTCTCACACACCCACAGATGGGCTTTTAAGGCGTCTTGTGTAGTTGCTGGTATTCATCTCGACATCCTTTGCTGCATCATTTGCAACCTGGCATGAGGAAAGGAGACAAAGAACAAACCATTTAACTGAAGAAATGCAATACAAAATCTGTTTCACTGAGTCAATAGTATTTAAAGACAAAAAACCCCCAATATTTAAAGAAGTCAGCGTAACTGATGGTCACCTGAAATTGGAAGTCATTTAACATTCAAAGGCTGCCCTCGGCTCAGATTCCTGAAAACACCTGAGCTATGCAAAGTCCACCCTAAGCTGTTGTCTATTAAGCATCTCCGAATTACTCTTAGGAACTATACTGAATATTAATCTCGGAGTAAAACCACTCATACCTCAGAGTGGGATGTGAGACTTATTCATAATGAGTCCTACTTAGCTAACAGAGAGCGTAACATTGCTGTTTTACGCTGCAGATGAGTAGAAGTTTTGATGATATAACAGCTGAGGCCTGAAATGTTAGACAGTGGCAAAATTTGATCTGCAAAAGATATTGGCATTTTATTATGTCCAGGTGTTACGGAGCACATATATAGTTTAGGCAGTTTAGATATATAAAAATAATAGGGATGCACTGATTTATCAGCCAAAAATTTGTAACTGCTGCTATTCAACTTGTTGAATATACGGCAGTGTCTGATGTGTATCTGCTGCTTCCTTATCGGTCCTTGAATATGGGTTCCACTTTTATTAATTTATATGATTGAAGTAGAGGTCAAAGAAAGTGTGATGAAGGATTAATAGACTTTGAAGATGTGAAATACATTTTAAATGACATATTTATTCATAATTAATGTTTTGTTGTTCATTGGCACCAATAAATAACACACAGGGATATGGACAGGTCAGTGGGTTCCTAACTGGACAGGCTGATGTGCTCCAGTTAGGTCCATAAAATGATTGAGGCATGTACTTTCAGCTTTAATTTATGGGATTTGGCATATGAATGTACCTTAGCTGCTCCCTTGTATTTTCCCCAAGGGGTCACCACAGCAGATTAATCTGCATTGGTAATTTGGCAGAGATTTTATACAGGATGCCCTTTCTGATGCAGCCTTTCATGGTGAGAGGGTTTGATTCCTCACCTGGAATCAAACCAGGGACATTTCACTTGCAATGTGTAAACCACTACCCTACGGGGACACTACGGGGACAAAGAATACCATTAAGGTAGAGATGAAAATCCTCCAAAACGTTACTGTCTACAGCACTGAACAACAGAGAGAGATCCAAGGTAATTTTTTTTAGGATGAATACTAATTAATGCAGAAGGATGCTTTATTGTCAAAACCGAGGCCATATTTGACTGCTGGCTCATTTTTATATTCTAAAAATGTTAAAGGGATTGAAAATTGTCTTTCTGCCTCCTATTTCTCAAACTTTTTTAAAATAAATACCTATTCCAGTTTTCATTTATCTTACAGAAATAGTTATGTTTATGTAATAAAAAACCTCAAGTAATATGAGGTTTCTCTTCATTTGTCACAGGGAAATGCATCATAGATTCACACTGGTAATTTGTAAACATTATAATGGTAAAGGAATAATTGCACAGAGAGATTGAAAGTAATTTATCAATTTATTAGCATTCTTATAATTTTTTGGTAACTTTGCCTCTGCACACCACTGCAGTGGATTTTAAATCAAACAGTTAAAATGTGATTGAAATACAAACTTTTAGCTTTAGTTGTATGGCTGCAAATGGAACCGGGTTACTAGTGTTTATTGATAATGTGACTGCTGAGAGAAGCACCAGGAGAAATTCTGAAGTGTACAGGAATATACTCTCATCTCAGATTCAGCCAAATGCTACAAAAGTGTGTGCTTCACTGTGCAGATGGATAATGACCCAAAGCATACTGCAAAAGCAACTCAAGCGTTTCTCAAGGCAAAGAAATGGGATATTTTTCAATGGCTGAGTCATTTTCTCATCACCTGATCTCAACCCAGCAGAGCGGCTTTTCAATTACTGAAGGCAAAACTGAAGGCAGAGAGACCCACAAACAAGCAGCGACTAAAGGTGGCTATACAGTAAAGGCCTGGCAGAACATCTCAAGGGGGAAACACAGCATTTGATGACTGCAAAGGATTTTCATCCAAGGATTAAAAACAATCCTTGTATTTAAATCCATGTTGGTTCGTCCCATTACTATTGAGCCGCTGAAGATGGGGGATTATGCGTTAAAATGGCTGCAATTCCTAAACAGTAATGCCGTTATTTTTTCCAACCGGCTAACCGTGCTAAATGTCTGCACTTTGATCACATCTTGACTGTTCAATTTAAAATCTACTGTGATGGTGTACACAGGCAAATTAAAAAAACAACTTATGGACCTAACTGCATACTGTGGTGATCAAGTGTTCCCTTAATTCTTTTGAGCAGTGTAGACATCACCTATTGAGTAAATTTATTACATGACTGTATTCAATTAAGTTGTAGTGTGCTCTCACTGAAATGTCATGCTGTGCAAATGGTTTTATTTATGAATCATCTGCTCTGGCAGAGTCATCACTTTTTAAAAAGATATCTATTTTACTTTTATTAGACACCTGAGTGAATAGGCAGACGAGAAACATGGAGCGAATAGGTGGGATATGATATGCAACACAGGCTGAATCAGGCACGCTGCATTTACATGGCATGCAATGTAACCACTAACCCACTGCAGGCTGGGCATGGACAACCAGGGGAATGAATATGATTTTTGAAGGGAAAATAAAGTGTTTCTGGAAATTATCATCCTAACCTTTTATTTTACTGTTACTATTACTTTTACTATTACTATTACTACTGTATTTTATTTCACACTTCAGTTTGGATCCTTTTTTTACCGTTAAAGATTGATTCACTTGTGGGGCATGAACTTTTTGGGCCTTCTGAAGTGGGGCGTACCAGAAAATTAGTCTTTTGCACAGCTGCCCTGTTCCTGTTACAGTTAAGTGCACCACTGATACTGATACTGTGCTCTTCTTTACATAGTAACTTTTTCTCACAATTATCTCTCAATAAACTTACTTTCATTGTTAAAAATATCTGCAGAGGCTGCATAGGAATGATTCTGAAAGTTGATGATCAAGTTTATAGAGTTAATGAATAGTCAGAGTTCATCCAAAAGTGGACCCAAAAACAGACAAAACACCCAAAGCTGAAATACAAATGAGATTTATTAAAAAGTCTCTCTCTTTTTCCCCAAGGGTTACCACAGCAGACAAATCTGCATGTCGATTGGTGGCTGGATCCCTGACTCCTCCAGTCTATGTGCTGAAGTGTCCTTTTGGCAAGATACTGAACTCTAAATTGCTCCCGCTGCATCCATCAGAGTGTGAGCGTGTGCATGATTTTAAAGCACTTAAAGGCATAGAGTAATAATAGAGAGAATACAAAATAATAATACTAGAATAAAGTGTCATATGAATTTATGAGTGACTGGGTGAATGAGGCTTGCAGTAAAAAGCACTTTGAGTACTGAGAGTTGAAAAGCACTGTATAAGTACCAGTGCATTTACCACGTGCGATTTGGCCAGATGCCCTTCCTGATACAACCTTCCCATTTACTCAGGCTTGGGACCAGCACTAGGAGTATACTGGCTTGTAACGCACAATGATGGGCTTGTGTCTCCTCCCTGATCTGAATTGGGAATCTTTCACATGTGAGGGGAATGTGTAAACCACCACACTATGGAGGACTCATTAAAAAGCCGATACAATGACAACAAAAGGTGAAAAACACAAACTGAAGAGCAGTAAGGCACTAGAGGTGAAGACTAGAAGCACGGGAAACTCAAAACAGACAATCAGCAATGGAAGACACAAAACAACATATACAAGGAGGGTTGACTGAAACTGAAGCA
>VUQH01089145.1:28037-67159 GCA_015106775.1 Etroplus canarensis | reverse complement strand
CATATACAAGGAGGGTTGACTGAAACTGAAGCATAGACTGAAACAATAAAACACAGCTAAAACAAATGAGTGTTGGCCAATCAATCACAAAGGAGACGAATTGAACAAAAGCAGGAAGTAAAACCAAAACAAGTCTTTTTCTTTGTGGGTCACAAAGTAGATCATCTGTCTCCATCTCACCCTATCCCTTGCTTTCTCTTCAGTAACATCCATGCTCTGCATGTCCTCCTTCACTACATCCATGAGCCTGCTCTGTGGTCTTCCTCTTCTCCTCCTGCCTGGCAGCTCCATCTTCAACATCCTTTCTCCAATACACCCACTATCCTCCCTCTGTACACATCCAAACTATTTCAACCTTGCCTCTCTAACTTCATCTCCAAACTGCTCCATCTGAGCTGTCTCTCTGATGTTCTCATTTCTAATCCTATCCATCCTGGTCACTCCCAGTGAAAATCTCAGCATTGTCAACTTTGCCAACTTTGCCACCTCCACCTCCTGTCTTTTTGTCAGTGCCACCATTTCCAAACCAGCAGGCCTAATTGTGGTTTTGTAAACCTTCCCTTTCAAAACAAGTCAGATGAGGAAAAGCTAACGTTCAAAGTAAAACAGGAGGCACCAAAAGACAAACCGCAATGTCACTGAAGTAGTAGTTCATCCGGTTGATGATCACAACTCACAATGTGTGAATTACAGAAAGAAAGAAAGAAAGAAAGAAAGAATGTGATAAGGTTTCTTGTCACTGGTTGCCTGTATTGCACAAACTATTCGGAATTAAAACTAACTGAGAAGTCAAAGAGGGTCACAAACAGTCATATCCATACCAGCCCTAGTTCTTCATGGGCCCTCACCAAGCTTAAGACATCATTATGTCATAAATATATCTAATGACAGCATTTATGTATAGATGGCAGAGAGGAACATGCAAACATGAACATGGACATTGCAATCCAGACCAATACTCTTAGGAGTAGCGATTCTTGAGAAAATGGAACAGTGCCTGTAAAATAACAAATGTGACTTTGATCTTGAGCTTGAGCACAGCTTGGAAGAAGACCCATTAGGTAATCATTATGCGCAAGCTTGACTGAAATCTGACTAATACTGTATTAGGAGCAGCAATTCTTGTGAATTGTAGACATCAGTCCTTTGGTCAGACGAGCTAAAAACGCATGAAGACCAGCTTTAAACATTATGGCAGAGACAGAGACAGGGGTACACAGACGACATGAGAAGAATATAACACTAAGAATGACGAAAAAACTAATAGAAACCACAGGGATCGCAATACTATGTCACACTGAGAATTTCCAGTCAGTTAGCAGTGATTTCCAGCTGATTAATCTTTCCTTGGAAAAGTATCCTGGTGGAGAAGTAGCTTTAGTTAAAGGCCAGTTTTCCACCAAGGGGATTTATCTTATATTACTGTTTACATTATAGTATCATGCCACAGCTCCATGCTGTAGCAGCAAAAATTGCAGCCTAACAACGAGGCCCATTAGCAGCCTGTGTCATTATTTTTCCCCCTCACTGCAGAGGCCTCAGTTTGCAACAGCAGTCCAGTTAGTTTGGGCCCTATAGAAGCACTGCACAAAGCAATTTGCTCCAAATCGCCACCCAGGATATTTCCAGTGCATTATGGAGTCAATCAGCAGGTAGTCAATCAGCGAGTAAACTGGGAGAACAGCAACACTGAGCGACAGAGATGGAAAAAAGAGTGATAAATAAAGAGAAACAAAAGAAAGAGCCAGCTGGAGAAGGAGATGGAGAGGTGTTATCATGTTAAAAGCAGCTACACTCCTGGTCAAGGTGCTGAATGGGTAATAAAAGGGCAGCATAACGGAGTTGTAATGGCAATGTGGTCATTACATGGGGTGAACTGGAGTCTGTGTCAGAGGAAGGAAGATGAGGCCCACGCTGTGTCTGCATCAGTGAGTGATGGCCCCCACTGGAAGTGATGTTAATATACTACAGGACATATTAGCTATTAGATATGGACACATTCTATCATGGCTGGTGATTATGCAGAGGTGTTATTAGTTCTGTTGGTGCTCATATTGTTTCCTACAAAATCATCTCTGCAGGTGGAGCTCTATTAAATTAACATAGCACTCTTGATTCTGTCCTGGGTGAACAGCACAATGTGAAATATCAAAGACTATTTTTCTCTCTTTTTTTAAATAGTAGCTTAATCCACCAGTGTAATGGAAATCTGGCAGCCCATGGGCCTAAGTCGCCCACCCACAAGCCTCTAACTGTTAATTTAGCTTATGTGTCTTATAACTTCACCTGTTTAGCAGATATCCATCAGCTTATGCCAACTTATTAAGGATTATTGTGGGCCATTTCATTTGTTTTGCCCGTGAATGATGTTCAGTTTGACTCGGCCTTCTCAGCTGTAAAGTGGGAACTAATCTCTCATGTGGACCTCTCTCTCACCTATTGTGCGTGTAATAATACACCCACAACACAGTTTCCCTATAAGGTTTGTTGTTCTCCAAAATTAGCCATGCAGCAGGCTGTTGGAGCTGCATTAATTGGGTATAACATTAAGTTGCTCTCTCCCTCCCTCTCTCCCTCTGTGCTGATCAAATCAGACAGAGTTAATAACTTTTCTGGTGGAAACCTTTACCTATTTACTTTATAAGTGGCCCTTTTTGTTGTTCTTGTGGTTCTACTTCAAATGCCAGGATTAAAGGATATTTCGGGTTTATTGAAAGCTGGGTCTTACTTAGTGATAACTTCTGTCAGTAATAAAAACGTTATACGCATCAAGGTAACTCCTACACATGGAAGGCAGATGGGGCAACAAACACAAGCTGCCAGACATCAGACATACCCATGGTAGTATGACATTATTTCTGTATTATGAGTTTTAGGTGCCAGTGGATCTCTCTGGGATAACTGTGTGTAATGGGCTGCAGGTGAATCTCTCTCTAATTAGCTGATAAAATGAATCTGTGAATAAGTGTATTCATACTTGTCAGTCATTCTTGCAAAAGCTCCGGAGAACGCCAAAAACACATAGGCAGTTTAAACCAACATTTGAAAACTCCAAAGGACTGCACTGCAGGACTTTTTTTTATATGTTTCAAAGCATAAAAATTTAGATCAGTTTTCAACATATGTATGTGAACAAGATCTGGGTACTTGCAATTCACAGACAGCATGAAATGCATTTTTTCAGCCACTAAAGAAATCTCTGCTGGCGCTCTGCTTTGGTGATGGTTTGTATATACAACATTTTGTGGAGACTCACTACCTCTGGGACACATTTTCAGTCTGGATGGGTGAATGTCATTTGTGTTGTGTTTTTAAGGTGTCTTTTCTTGTATATAGATTAAATCAAATCTATTGCTTATTCCCTTTATGTACGCTCACTGGTCACCTCCTTAGATGTACCTGCTCAACTGCTCCTTAACACAAATATCTAATCAGCCAATCACATGGCAGCAGCTCAGTGCATTTAGACATGCAGATATGATTAAGACGACCGGCTGAACTTCAAACTAAGCATCAGAATGGGGAAGAAAGGTGATTTAAGGGATTTTGAATGCAGCATGGTAGTTGGTGCCAGATGGACTGGTCTGAGAATTGCTTGAACTTTCCTGCACAACCATCTGTAGGGTTTATGGAGAAAATATCCAGTGAGCGGCAGTTCTCTGGGAGAAAATGCCTTGATGATGCCTGAAGTCAGAGGAGAATCACCAGGTTGCTTTGAGCCATTAGGAAGACAACAGGAACTCTGATAACTGCTCATTACAACAAAGGCATGCAGGAGGCCCCTGGGCAGACCCAGGACCAGCTTGAGAGATTGTCTCTCAGCTGGCTATGGAATGCCTCAGTGTTCCCCCAGAAGAGGCTGGGGAGACGGAAGCCTGGACATCTCTGCTTAGACCACTGCTTCTGCAATGCAGACCAGAATAAGCAACAGAATAAGCAACAGAAAATGGATGAATTTTTCTTCTGTTTAATCTTTTTGTCAGCTTCTTGGTTGGTGAATTCAGTTCCATTATGTTTGCCATTTTTCTGGTAGCCTGTCCTGGAGCAAACTTCAGAGAAATTAATGCTTTAACAGATGCAATGTTCCCAGATGCAATCCATTACTTTGGAAGTGATGGCCTTAAAAAACAGATTATTGCTTTCTTTCAACTTAAAGAACCCCAAACACATTTTTCTCAATCAACTTTTAACATGTGCAGGTGGTGTTTTATGTGAAGACAACAAAAACTGGTAGTAATTTGCAATTAGGTAGTTGCTTATGCTGCTAAGCCACCATCAGTCAAATGTGATTTAAACTTCAAAACCTAAGTACTGCCTGATTGCTTGGTAAAGATTGTTTTAATATTCTAGAACTCCACATCAGATTTGAAACAAAGAGTTGATGGCTAAAAAAACAGTTTATTTTCTACCAACCTCATTAATAAGTAATGAGAAGAATTGTTGTTTTGCAGTTGTTTTCATAACACTCACAAGACAGTATGACTCATCTGTATTGGATCCAACAGAATGCAGGAAAAGGCATCATTGCCTGTTTTTCCATAAAAAAGTTTTTCTGCATGTTTTCTATCAGGAAGTGGTTTTCAAGCTCTTTCTGGCATCTTGTCGTGTCAAGCCCAACAATGCCAAAGATGTACAAATCCATTAATAAGAATCCAAGTTGAATTTTTTTGAAATTAACAAAAGCATAGTTTAATTTCCCTTCATAAATCTGATCAGATTCACCAGAAAACTTCCCTATGCCCCAAAGCAGTGACTCTATACACCACAGTTTGAGAACGGAGGAGCAACATGTTTTCCTTTTTAGTGTAACTATATTTTAACAGATGTAAAGCTTTTTCTCCTTGCTTTGCTTGGATTCCTTTTAAAATGCGGAGCACAGACAATGTCAGATTGACACAGACTATCAGAAAAGACTAAGGTGACCTATTCCCGTTTCTTTTTCGAGTTCCCCAGCGTCCCATCTGGCTTTTCCTATAATACACACTAATTACAGTAAAAATATCCTCACTGTTGAGTGTGGCCTCAATTTTTTTTAAAACACATGCTTGCAGTGACACATTTTGACATTGCATGTGTTGTCTGTTAAGAGGTTATTGTTAATTAAGGACACTTAATGAGCGTTGGAACCAACACCTCCTTTAAAGTAGAGCTTTGATGGCTGATGGCTCAGATAATTAGTGTTGGAGAGCATTACTCTAAAAGGCTATTATGGATCTTTTCTAAATTGATACAAGACATGATGATACATGCGAGGATATTGCGGGGAAGCAGCACTAATTATAAACAGGGGGCATTTTAATTTATATAAATACACCCACATTTGATGCATTTACAAAATGAAAACATGAACATAGCTCAAGGAGGTTTTTTTCCTGTCCTGTCTGCAAGTAGGTGTCTGGTTGTGTCCAGGTTTAGTCAATAGCCTTGGGTTTCTTTGCTTCAGTCCTCCTTGCTGTGAAGTCTGACACCCCATGAGCTGTGTGTCAAGCAATATTGTACCATTTTTCAAAAAGCAAAGCCTGAGGTTCTTTGAGGGATGAAGGGAGTGAAAATCTACTGAGTCCAAAATTATTGATATTGCAGCTACAGGAAACTTCTGAAATATAATAGAAGCCGCTAGTAAACAAAGCTGCTAGGCCACATTTTCCTGGCAGAACTGCCTTGAATGCAAAAATGATTCTAATTTGGACCATCTTCAACCTGAAGCTTTACTTTTTTTTATTTTCGATGAAACACAGAGAAAGCAGCAGTTTCAAAATATTCTATCCCTCAAAACAAACAAACGAACAAATGAAAAACAACAACAACAAAAAAAAAACAGTGCCAATTTCAAGCTGGATTTGAAAAACTTATATAGGATAGACATACACTCACCACCCACTTCATAAGGTATCCATCCAGCCTTGTATCAGCGGTTCAGGCTGGTGGCGGTGTAATGGTGTGGAGGATACAGATTGGGCCCCTTAGTACCAACTGAACATCATTTAAATGCCACAGCCTAACTGTGTATTGCTGCTCACCATGTACTATTATGACCATGTTACAGTTAACTGTACTCAGATGGCCTCCACAGTCATCAGATCTCAATCCAGCAGAGCACCTTTGGGATGCAGTGGAACAGATATTGAGATGACAAATCCGCAGCAATTATGTGATGCTATCATGATAATATGGACCAAAATCTCCAAGGAACATTTCCAGCACCTAGCTGAATCTATGCCACAAAGAATTAAGACATACAGTCATCAGCCACTTCATTAGGTATTGCTGTCCATCTGCTAAAATATCTAATCAGTCAATCACATGGTGGGAACTCATTGCTTTTAGGTATGTAGACATAGTCAAGATGACCTGCTGAAGTTCAAGCTGAAGTTCAAACTGAGCATTAAAATGAGGAAGAAAGGTGATTTAAGTGACTTTGACCATGGCATGGTGGTGGGCAGCTCTGAGTATTTCAGAAAGTGCTGTTCTACTGGGATTTTCCCACATAACTTCTAGGGTTTACAGAGAATGCAGTTCTTTGGGTGAAAATGGCTTTTTGATGCCAGGAATTGGAAAAGAATGGTTAGACTGCTTCCAGCTGATAGGAAGGAAATAGCTATTCAAATAAGCACTGGTTACAATCAAGGTATGCAGAAGAGTATCTCTGAATACACAACAGCAGCAGCTGAAGCAGATGAGCTACAGCAGAAGACCACATGGAGTGCCACTCCTGTCAGCCAAGAACAGGAAACTACAGTTACAGTTCATATGGACTTGCCAAAATTGGACAACAGAAAATTGGAAAAACGTTGCTTGGTCTTGTGCGTTTTGGAATTTTCCTGCAACAATCGAATGGTAGGATCAGAATTTGATCCATGCTTCATGTAGTTTTCAAATGACATGAAGCATGGATCCATCCTGCTTTGTATCAACAGTTCAGGCTGCTGTTGGTGGTGTAATGGTGTGAGGGGAATATTTTTTGGCACATTTTGGTCCCCTTAGTACCAACTGAGCAACATTCAAGGATCACAGCCTACCTGAGTATTGTTGCTGACCATGTCAATCCCTTTATGACCACAGTGTACCATCTTCTGATGGCTGCTTCGACCTGCAGAACTCTGCAGCAACTGCGCGATGGTACAAAAATCTCTCTTATAGAAAGATTTCAACAAAGGCTAGTTTACATGTACAGGATGCTTTTTTGCCTTAAGTTAAAGCTTATTTTAACTGTACTGCACTGTAACTTGTTGGTGCTTATTTTAAATTTTACATTCTGCTCTCTGTGTCACGGTGGTGTGTCATGGTGTGGTGTGGACCCAATATGCAGTACCGCAGAGGCAGGAGGATAAACTCAAAATAGGCTTTATTTGCCACAACACAAAATAACAAGTCCAAAAGGGTTTTCCTGGAGGTGCGGAAACCTCCAGGCTGAGATCCGAACAACAACCTGGGTGGAAGCCGGGGAGAGAACAAAAGGGCGACGAGGACACATCCACAGAGACAACCAGTATGACACGACAAGGGAGAGACAGGGAGACAGAACTTAAATAATGGAGATGGACCAATGAGAGGGTGACAGGTGGAAGGGAAACACAGCTGACACAATTAGGAAGGGAAGTGCAGCGGGAACCAGACAGGTTATGAAAATAAGACACAGACCTGATGCAGACAGAGACGGAGACCACTAGGGATGAGAAAAGGCAGGGAACCAGGGAAAGAGAGGAGATGGGCTTCAAAAAGGAGGCAAAAAGGGGAACCATGACACTACCCCCCTCCCCCAAGGGGCGGCTCCTGAAGCCCCCGAACCAGAAAACATGGAGCACCAGCCCAGGGCGGGAGGTCCGGACGGAGGGAAAGAGCACAGGAAGGAAATAGGTCCCTTAGGAACCCAGGGGGTCCGAAAGAGATGGGCCCGTGGCACCAGGCCCAGAGGCAAAAAAGACCGCCCCTGCTTGGAGACCACCGATCGGGTGGCTGAGGAGCAGGCCGGCAGAGAGACCACCTGTTCTCGGGCGGCTGAGGAGCAGGCCGGCAGAGAGACCACCCTTGCTCGGGCGGCCGAAGAGGGGCCCGGGTCAGAGACCACCTGTCAGGCGGTCGGAGAGGAGCCTGGGTAGGAGACCACCTCTCGGGCGGTCGAAGAGGAGGCCAGCAGAGAGACCACCCCTGCTTGGGTGGCCAAGGACAGAGGCCGGGACACCACCTTCCAGGTGGCCCAGTGAACGCAGCCGCAGGGGTTGGCAGGGAGACCTCCAGCACCGGCCCTATCCGGGTGGCAGGAGGCCGGGAATAAGCTCTCGTGGCATAGCGAGGTGGAACGCTCGCGACAACTGGAGGAGCAGAGAGGGAAACCTCCTCACTAGAAGGGAGACAAACATCCCCGGCCGGAGGAGGCTGAGTGAGACTCTGCTCGACCGGAGGAAGAAGACGGAAGCTCTCCTGAGCTCGAGGAGGTGGAAAAGAATCCTCCTCAGGCAGGGGAGGAGGCAAGGAACTCTCCCCAGCTTGAGGTGGTGGAAATCTCTCCTCAGCCAGAGAAGGGAGAGAGCTTTTCATGGCACAAGGAGGAATAAAGGAGGGTGACTCAGTGGATGCTGAGGGCGAGAAAAGCACCCCGGCAGCAGCTGAGGGTAAGGAAGGCGCATCAGCAGCGGCTGGTGGGGAAAAGACCACATCAGCAGCGGCTGGTGGAGAAAAGAGCACATCAGCAGTGGCTGGTGGGGTAAAGAGCGGCACATCAGCGGCAGCTGAGAGTGTGGAGAGACCTCCAGCGGTGGCTGAGAGTGTGGAGAGACCTCCAGCGGCAGCTGATGGCAGACAGGGCGCTTCAAAATTGGCTGAAGGCGGAGGAAGAAGCGCATCAGCGTCAGCCGAAGGCAGAGGAAGGAGCACATCAGCGTCGGTGGAGAGCAAGAGAAGCTGGCCTGTGGCGGCTGACGGCTGGGAGCGCGCCTCAGCAGGAGCTGGAGGCAGTGGAAAGGCCTCAGTGGCAGCTGAGAGCATGGGAATCTCCTCGGCAGCGGCCAATGGCGTGGTAATCTCCTCAGCGGCAGCTGAAGGTGGAGAAAACGCCCCAGTGGCAGCCAAGGGTGAGGAAAGCGCTACAGCGTTGGCTGACGGCAAAGGCAGCACAACAGGGTCGGCTGAGGGCAAAGGGAGCACAACAGCGGCGGCTGAGGGCAAAGGGAGCACAACAGCGGCGACTGAAGGCGGAGGGAGCACAACAGCGTCGGCTGAGGGCAGAAGGAGCACAACAGCGTCGGCTGAGGGCGGAGGGAGCACAACAGTGGCCACGGAGAGCATGGGAAGCTCACCTGCGGCTGCTGAAGACGGAGAGTGCGAATCAGTGTCGGCTGAAGGCGGAGAGCACGCATCAGCATCGGCTGAAGGTGGAGAGCACACAACCAGCGTTGGCTGATGACAGTGGAAGGAGCACATCAGCAGCGGCGGAGAGCAAGTGAAGCTCCCCTGCGGCGGCTGACGGCGGAGAAGGCACTTCAGCAGGGGCTGAAGGCTGAGGAAGCACATCAGCGTCAGCTGATGGCGGGAGGAGCACATCAGCAGCGGCAGAGAGCATGGATAGCTCACCTGCGGCAGCAGATGGCGAAGAAGGCACTTCAGCAGCAGCTGAAGGCTGAGATAGCACATCAGCGGCAGCTGACAGGCCAGATTCAGGGAAACACAAGGGAGGTTCAGATAATGGAACATAAGGCGAGGGCTTAACACAAAATACATTTACAAAATGCCCCGATAAAGAAACAGAAGACTGGAGCCCACAGTCAAACACAGTCTCTGATGCAAAAGGTGCAACTATAGTCTTAATAAAGCCGGGTGCAGCCACAGTCTTTTGAGCCCCCAGCAAATCACTAGCTTGGGCAAAAAGAATGGAAAAGCTAGGCTGGGGCTCAGGAAAAGAAACACATACCTGGGGCTCAGTCTCAGGTGGCTGCACCAGCGACGGGGGTCCGGAACCGGCTGGTGGCCCTGTCGGCTCCAGCCGTGAGAGCTCCGGAGAAGGCGGGGACTCAAGCTGCACCTGCGGCGCAAGCACAGAGCAGCTCGAGCCCCGAAGAGACCGGCAGGGAACCAGGGAAAGAAAGAGAGGAGATGAGCTTCAAAAAAGGAGGCAAAAAGGGGAACCATGACAGATTCTGGTCAATATTTAGAATTATGTCTAAATACCTGCAAAAATAATGACATTTTCATCAGCTTCGACTGTGCTTGGTACTTTCTGCTTATTAGCAAATAATAGCAATCAGACTGAACTAAAACAGACATACCTCGTAAATATTAGTACATTAGCAGTCACTACATTAACATGCTAGTATTAGAATTTATCCTAAAAAATCACTCTGTTTCAGCCTCAAAAAACTCTGTTGTCCTGCTCTTGATTCATCCTTCAGCCAGCCTTTTTTCAGAAGGTTACTGATCAAATGGCCCTTTGGAGGGCTCTTCACAATTAACTAAAGAGCTCAAAAGACCAAGCAACTGTCACTGAAGAGGAAAATAAATGCTAATCAAAGGGATTTTCTACAAATCAGTAAACCTTAGTGACTTGGAACTGATAGCGTTATTTAAAATTCATTACACATTAATAAACTCTCACAAACCCCGCTTGGGCATCTCCTTAGAAAAGTGGCAATTTTCAGTAAGTTCTGGATTTGCCCTTTTGTTGGCCTTGTGCACTGCTACTGTCGTCTGGCCGGAAAACCTCGTTGCCCTTACAGACAGCCAGTGGTCCGCAGAGAGTCATCCAACTTTCAGTGCTCTGTACTGTTCCAGCATCGCGTCACTCTGAGTGTGTGTGTGTGTGTGTGTGTGTGTGTGTGTGTGTGTGTGTGTGTGTGTATGTGTGTGTGTGTGCGTGCGCTCATGCACGTGTGATCATCTTTTATCCCCCCTCATCATCACTAACAGGGTTTCCCATGCTCTGGCCAGCAGAGTGTGGGTCACAGGGCAGGATTCAAACAGCAGAACAATGGAGAGCTTCCTCCACTTAACCTCCTAATGGGCTCTCAATGGCTCCCTTGGCTCCCTCAAAACTATCAGCCACTGGATTCACTTACCTCACTCCACCATCTAAGGGTGAGTGTGGGGGGTCTGAGTGGTGTGGACATGGCATAAGGCAAAGAAAGTATGCATATGTGTGTGTGAATGACGGAGTGGAGGTGTGAGACAGAAAGCCAGACCTCAGACAGACAGAAACACTGAGGAGGTCCAACTGTTTCTGATGAGCTATGTGTTTTCTGTGTAATGGAATGCAGGTGGTGGATGGGAGAGCTGGAAATCTCACAGTCTCACAACCACCTACTCATGAAGCTCACATAAAGAGGGTGACCCATGTTAGCCAGCAAAACAAGTGTTTTCAGGTGTGTAATTGTACTGACATGTGGCCCTGCTGCTGACCAATATAGGTGTCAGCATATGTGAGTACATAAGACTTTGCATCGAGGCACATGGCTCTGCTAGTTACACTTCAATAATTACTTTCAGCACGCACTGCATCCCTGAGCACCTTGCAGCCCCCAAATCTGCAAAGACAAGTGGCCTCATTTATTTCCATGGAGGAAAATAATTTAGCAGTGTCGGGCGCTAACGAGCTAGAGCGGAGGGATTTCTAATTAGATTCACTTTGTTTGTGTCATTTTAATTACGGCGTGGTCCCCAGCAGTGAAGCCACCAGTGAACCTTGAGTCTCTTAGCTCTGCTGCCATGTGTGCAACTGCACCAGGTCCCAGCAGAGCTTTACAAAAACCAACAAACTAAACTCTCCTTCTTGTCAACCAAAGCTATGACAGGCTGGGTTTTATGTTAATTTGTTGATTCTGAACATGTTTGGCTGCTGTGTCACTTTAATCTCCAAACAACACCACAAAGGTCACCATCTTCTGATGCAAACAAATACACCCTCTCTAAACTTTTTTGGTGATGAATCATTATTTATTGCTGTAAATGAAAGGCATGGGGGACAGCTTTTCCTGCCTGTGTAGTCTTAAGCGGTATGTTTATGTTCTGCTTTTGAAGGGAAAGCTTCACTAAACCAAACCACTTTGAGGTTCCTTTTGATGTATTCCCCTAAGACACAGTTGCTAATTATTTGGTGTTTCATGATGAATTCAGCTCAGTTCATTAGACTGTTTTAACTGATGTTGCAGTCTTAGATCCTGTCTGCTTTAACGCACACGCTTAAACATTTAGATAATTGAGTGATTAATTGATACCTAATGATCAGCTCAGACCTTATGTTCTACTTTCATTTCAAACTTGACAGTTTATTATCAAGTTATTACCTGCAACTTGCATGTGTTTGCAGCAGTATTCAAGTGAGTTTTCAGAAGTCACTTGATGTGTGATGTGAGGTGTTTTGCCATTTAGCTGCATGTAGAGGCCTTAGATGTATGATGTTAAGTGGTGTGATAGAAAATACACTAAAAACAGATATGAAGCAATCAAAAAACTGTTAGTTATTGAGAAAGAGAGAATCAAAGAAACCCACAGAAAAAGGAAACAGCAAAAACAGAAAGTAAACAAGAAAAGGAGGAAGCCCTGAGGTGTTGTGGCGTCCCTCCAGTGGTATTGTCGGTGATGGTTTCATCCCATCTGTCCCATGTTGTGTGATAGTGATCAGTCTTCAGGGACCTACCTCCACAGATGAGGTCAACCTTACCTATCAATCACTCTCCTCTGGGCCAAAGCCGGGTCCACTGAGGTCACCTCAAGCAGGGAATCCCATATCACTAGAACCTCCAAATTGGAAGGGCTGTTGGAAGAAGACAATCCTTAATGGGAATTTGACTCAGCAGTGTATTGTGGTAACCAACAAAGTTGCAAATGAAGCTATTAATTCATCTTGGCTAAAATGTATTCCTCAAAGCCCTGCAACATAGAGGCACTGTAGCCTTGCATCTCTAAAATAGATAAGGTTGCCATTTCAAGGTTTGTACAGACACCTAATAAAATTGTCTCCTCTTAAAAGTATTTTTTTTTCTGTGGACATTATTTTTTTAAGTCATAAGGATCTAATTGCGGATTTAACTGTATAACAAATTACTGTGCCATTGACTGTGTTGGGATAAATATTTCTATGTTTTGATAAACATGCTTAGTTGCTTTCTGGCAGACAGACAGAGGACGCCATTCTTATATCTGTCCATTAAAAATGAAGCTACAAATAAAAGCCAGTTAACTAGCTTAATACAGCTGAATACAAGGTGAACTGTCTACTTTTGTACTATCCATATGTAGCATTTACCTCAATCTAATGTTCACTATTAGATCATTCTATCTTCTATTTTTCATCTGTACAAAAAAAAGTGTAATAGCAATATTTTACCATTTTACAATAGTTGTGTGGGACTTTTTTTTTTGACTGGGACCATTATCTTCCTGCCATCTGCTCAAAGCCACCTTTAAATAGTCCAAAGATTAACCCCACCAAAAACCGTATCTTTTTTAATGTCACCTTTTGTTTTTGTACACATTTAATAAATGAGATGTGCTGTGCTATTTGTTGCTTTGTTTTTTGGCTGGCAGCTCTTTGGATGTGACCCACTGCTGTATGTGTGTCTGTATCTCTGTGTGTGTCTGCTAAAACTAACACAGCTGATGAGCCGTATAAACATCTGCGTTGATCTCAGATATCTTTTTTGTCCAGAAGCAATATTTGAGTCTGTAGGACAATGCCTGCAGAGGCTACACAGCTGTGTGGACACGCACAACTGATGCAGGGTCATCATACTCCAAACACAGCTTATACATTGGCCAGGAACTCTTTAAAACAGGAAGACAGTAGCTCCACACCAGGGAAATGTGAATACACCTACTGTTTTTGAACTGAGTTCTTTTCTCATGTTGTGATGTACAGTCATACAAGGAGTTTCTTGTAATGTTTTTAAGCAAGCACTGATTGCCACAGTGCATAATACAAAAATGTAAAACTGAGTCAAGAATGCAGATGGAAACCATGAGTTAGATGTACAAAACTGTATGTATACGTACATCCGCATACTGCTGTGATAGGCTAGCTTGTTTCACAATGTGGGACATATAAATTTACCAGAGGGTATTGTCTTTTCACTCACTGAAGCCTCTCTCCCCCTAACCAACATCATCTGATGAACAACATCATCTTCTATAGTTAGAGTGTACATCTTTAATCTAACAGCAGTACTTAGCACTGTCGCCACTAAACTTATTTATTGATTTATTTATGTATTTTGGCACTTCTAGTCAATACTAAAGGTGCCCCTCTTTAGCTTGATGCCTTGTTCTGAATGAACCAAATAGTTTCATAAAGTCTGACAAATTTCACAAACCCCCATAGAACAACATAACACTGTAGAAGTAGGAGTAGAGCACAAGTCTCCACCAAGACCAGGTCTGCCTTACACCAGAATGGTACTAAAGTCATTTTTAAAATTATCTGGATCTGGATTATTATCCAGATCACCTCCGAAATGTAATTATGTTTACTTCTACCACAGCCCAAAATGTTTATACATGTTTACCATTATCTATGTAACTATTTGTCCAGTCTGCATAAAACAAAAGGCAAACTGATTGTGGGATCATACACATCTGTACTGACCTCATGTTGTGTCTGCCACTTTTGCTATATGCAGGTGCTGCCCCTGAAATTGGTTAAAAAAAGGGGGGGGCAATTTTAGCCATCCGGTATGCATGAAACGAAAGCTAAAATGATTGTGGCGGCATATACTGCCATTATGATGTCATGCCACCAAATCCTTTGTGCATGCACAATAATTCAAAAACTATTTGAGACAGGATTTTGAATTTTGCCGCAGTGACAGACGTCCAAGAGCTCTAAACTAATTAGATTTTCAGCCATTTTGAAATAAAGATTGGCCAGCAGGTGGCGTTTTCTATAAAAGTTTTATATTTTTAGCTATATCTCTGTAACTATTTGTCCAGTCTGCATGAAACAAAAACAAATTGATCGTGAGATCATATACTTTCATGGTGACACCATGTTGTATCTGCTGCCATTGCTGTCCACTGCTACTGCAGCTGAAATAGATAAAAATCATGGTGTAAACTTCATGGTTCAGTTCTTATTTGTCAAAGTTACATTTTTTTAAAAAAAGGAAAAAAATTGATAATGGCACCTAGCTTCACATTACGTCAAGTGGAATCAGGTCAGCATTCATGAAGAAACCAGGGCTTTTCAGCCATACAGTATACCTTTTAGTGGTTGTTTGGAGGGTCTTGTGCAGCTTGGCTCTGTTACCAATTTAATATCAGCAGGAGAAGCTGGTGTTATTACTTATCTGTAAACCAAATTAAAAGCCAGTGTCATTTCGGGGAGGGCTACTTGCACACCCCTGAGACTTTAGCAATGATAATCAGATTTTCTGTTCATTTAGCAAAGACATTACAATAAGATCCTGTTACAACTGGTTCTATAATACTTAAAAAAAGTTTAAACAGCCACCAAGATGCTTTGTAATCCAATTGTTCAAACCACTTGCTGAGATGGGGACATATTTGGTAAATGGTAAATGATAATGCATCCCGATGTATCCCCTTTTTGGAGCTGTAACTCATATAGCTCACATAGCTTACATTTTTTTAGTACACTTACCCTGTATACACGCCAATAACTTTCCTCTTCCAGATAATAAAGTTAATTTGAAAAGAATTATACAAGACAACCAGTCTTACAGAGAATTATTTTTGTCTGCCTATATTTGCAAGCATGTTTTTTAATGTGTATGTTCATTTTAACCTTTTAAGTATTAACGTAACATACTGAGTAATTTCATTACGAAAAACAAAAACTTCAGAGTTAAATTGAAGCAAACTGGACTCATGTTCAAGAAAACTATTGATTATATTTAGGAGCTGGTGTAAGTGAGCACTGGCTAAAGGCTTAATCAGTCTTCTGAATAAATTAACCTGATCAAAGGTTAAGAGGATGTCAGATTCAGGGCAGTTTTCTCTGTAAATAACTGTTGAATGTAATAAATAAAATGCGCTCAGCTCAATGTAAACTTCTTTGTCAGCAAACAATGCTATTGTGAGAGCAGTGTTCCTCTTTTAATCAAAACTTCCCAGAGGAGAACCACCACTGAAGGATCTAAATGTCTAAAAATCTGTCATTTTGACGACTGTGATATTTGTATAATTAAAAAGGAGAGGGTATCGTCTACCCCATATATGATGTGACTCCAGCATTGATGAAATTATCTATCTTGAAATAAATTAATATGTTTATCAGGTACAGAGGACATTTTAATAACTCACCTGTCAAAAGTACCCGATTATGTCTGGGAAACTGGCAGCTGATAATTACCCACAATTCCTGCCAGAGGTTTGAATCGTTGCAAAAGAAAATTGATGAAACACAATCTAAATTAGGTACAGTAATCCATTCCAAGTTATGATGGGAAAAGGCCTACGTAAGGTGGATAAATGAAAAAGATTCTTGGGTTAGATTTACATAACCATAAGAGCTCTTACGAGCTCAGTTTCGTTCATTTAGCTGTCACTCTTAAGTTACAGTTACTGTCTTTATTTGATCCATTATAAACTATTTTTTCCCCACTGAGTGGCCTGAAACACACATACACATTTCACACACGTGCTCCAGCAGGACTGATGGGACTCTAACATTCAAACCACCTGCATGCGGTTGTCCCCATTCTCTCAGGCCATATGCTAAGTGTAGACTTAGGCCTGTATTTCAAACTGTCATCTCACTATCAGGTTAACACAACCTTGTTCTAATAGATGTCACTTAATGTATCCTGTGGTCCTTTCTGGGGAAATAGATAGCTGCCCAGTCCCACTTATATTGTCTCATATTTTCAAGCAGGAGCATGCATCAAGCTGCACCAAACTGCATCAAGCATATTTTGACTCAATGTGACATCAGTCTTCCTGTAAATCATAGAATCTCGTATATAAACAATAATAGTTTCTGTTTTAGCTCTCCCGTCCTTTTCAAACATGAGCCTCATCTTTCTTTCTAAACCACACATGCACACTTTTTAAAAACCAAATTTTCAGAAAAGTTGGGCTATTTTCCAAAATGCAATAAAAACAAAAATCTGTGATATAGTAATTCATGTGAACCTTTATTTAACTGACAAAAGTACAAAGTATGAATTTTCAATAGTTTTACTGACCAACTCAACTGTATTTTGTAATTATACACGACTTTAGAATTTAGAATTTGGCTGCAACACACTTAACAGATGTTGGGACAAAAGTGTGTTTACTATTGTGCCGCACCCCCTTTTGTTTTAATAAAAAATTTTAATCATTTTGGAACTGAGGATGCTAATTGTTGTAGTTTTGCAATCTTGTCCATGCTTCTTGATATTACACTTCAGCTGCTCAAGAGTCCATGGTCTATTGTCTGATCCTCCTCGTCATGAGCCGTACATTTTCAGTGAAAGATAGATCTGGACCAGGCACGCTATTGTAATCCATGCAGAATGTGGTCTGGTATTGTCCTGCTGAAATAAGCATGGGCATCCAGAGAAGAGATGTCTCAGAGTCAATAGTGCTTTCACATACTTGCAGCTCAGCCATGCAATGGGCATAGATGCACTCACGGAACCATCAGAGATGCTGGCTTCTACACTTTTCTGAAAAGGAACAAAAACGTGGACTCATCTCACCACAGCACATGGTTTCCGCAGTCTTTGGGCAAAATCTAAGATGAGCTTGGGCCCAGAGAACTCTGCAGTGTTTCTGTATAGATTTGATATATGGATTCATCCTCATGAAATACAGATTCAAGTTACATTTCTGGATGCAGCGACAGACTTTGTTAAGTGACAATGTTTTTCTTGATTACCCATGAGCCCAGATTGCTATATTTGTCTCAGTAGCAATGTTGGGTTTTTTTGACATTATTGCCTCAGGGCTCAAAGATCACATGAGTGATTATTGCTTTTATGGAGATGTCTCAGATTCTGTGAATCTTTTCACGGTATTATACCCTGCAGATGTTCAGAGATGTTCAAAGGCCGAAATTCTCTGCAATCTTGAATTGAGAAACTTAATGAAACGAAGTGATTAACAATTCTCTCAAATTTTGGCACAAAAAGGTGAGCCATGACTTATCCTTGCAAAGACTGAGCTTTTAATGGCTGCTACTTTTATACCCGGTCATGATGCCTCACCTGCTCCCAATTAGCCTGCTTTAAGTGGACACTTCCAAATTGATGTGACTTAAATACTTTTAAAGATTCAGTATTATTTCAAAATTATTTTAATTCTGTCTCAACTTTTCATTGTTCTTTTGAAAGCTAAATAAAGGTTCGTATGAATCACAGATTTTTTTTTTGTTTTTATTGCATTTTGGAAAATAGCCCACATTTTCTGGAAATAGGCTTTGTATTTCTCTATCCCCCTTCCCATTTCTCATTCTTTTTGTCCTTTTAGTTGTCAAAGAATGTTTTAAATTCAGCGCTGTTGGAATAACTTTCATTTCTGATAGACATATTATTCAACCAAAGCTTGGCAGCCTGAAACTCTGGCTGGGTCATCACTGACAGATATTTAAGTAGGCTGCTGATATACTAACTGTCACTGTGTCTTTATGAACGAGTGGAGAATAACTCCAGAATATAAAAGAACATTTGATGTGCAGCTCTCCTGTATTTTCCGTATGTAGCCACAGAAGTCGCACTTCACCAAACGTGACATCTTCCATGAAAAGAAGCTCCATCTCTCAAATAATCTGAAACAACTGTCACCATCATCACATCATAAAGCAGCAGCTTTGCAGTGAAGGTTTCCAATGAGTGCTGGGATAGATATGTTCAGAGCTCTGCATATGGTGGACAGCTGGACCTTTGGCTAGAGACAAGCCAGCAGAGGAGAGCCATGGCAGGCAGCAGAGTTTTTAATCTGTCTGTCTGTGTCTCCTCTCTGTCATTAACCTCACGCCCTGACAGCCTGCTCCCTGTGACACTGACCTGCTTCACCTAATGAGCTACCAATTACTACAAATTAGGCGAGAGAGAGGCCACTGCTATCATCCACTCCACACACTCTTCTTCAACACTTCTGTGGGATTTGGATGTAGTGGGATGCTCAGGTAGAATAAATAATGAGGCAGGAAAATAACCATGACAGGGATGTACATTTTGGATTCCTGGAGGTGTGATGTTCAGAGAGGATGCTGTTAACACTGTGTATGTGTTGCTCTGCTGTGCACTTAGCTCTGTGCCTTTGTGCTTTAGCCTAGCACTTCTAGTGAGTTTCAAAGATCATTTGTATTTGCACCTGCTCCTGCTGTGCTTTGTGTATGTGTGTGTAAGTGTGTACGCCCACATAGTTGGTCTTTAACCTTGCACACCTGGATATTCTAGGAGACCAGCTTCTCTCTGGCCCATCTTGATGTTTATGCATTTATTTATGGGAAGTCTGGAAATCATGGCCCTTATTTTGGTCTCCTGTGGCAGCGAGGGAAGGCAGCCCAAATTTATGCATGGCAGCAGAAATTAATTAGGCATCAATTAACTCATGCTAATGTGTATGCATTGAGTTTTTTTAAGAGCCCGGCTGTTAACTAATTTGTAAAAACTGTTTCACAGAAACGTCAACAGTCGGGAACAGACAGTGTCTTGTAGGGTTTTTTCTCACACGCAGAGAAAAAATATGAAATCAGAGTGGAATAGAGAAAAGCCTTGAGATGTTAATAAACAAAGCTGGAGGAGGAGGAGAATGTGGCCTGCAGAGGTCATAACGCTGGAGCCCGCTTCTCCTCTTCATTTAACTGTGTCCCTGGCCTAGAATGGCCTGCAAGCTACACACACACACAGATTCATAGAAAGACGGAGAGAGTGGGAAAGTGAGATGGAGGGAGAGGAAAGGGAAGTGAGGCATTTATTTGTTGTTTCACTCTTAACGGGCTGCTGGTTTGGCAGGGAAACCCCAAAGGTAGAGTTCAGAGAAAGCATGTGTATGTGTGTGTGTGTGTGTGTGTGTGTGTGTGTGTGTGTGTGTGTGTGTGTGTGTTTTGAGCCTACTGTCTTGCTGCTCTCTTTTGCCAGGAGGTTTCCAGCAGCTTTTGTGTTAATACTGGGCTAGCCACTTCAACAGCAGAAAACACTGGCTGTCTGGTATGTAGAGAAAACTCAAGGGGTCATGTAACTTGCATAATATACATACATGCATATACATTAAGCATATCCAGCACGATAGAATTGAACATGCTATATTAACAAATACACAGCAGCTTGTTTTTTTTGTTTGTTTTTTTCACCCATACCCAACGTAAACTTATGTGTTGGTTAGTGTTATCTAACTATTACATTTTCTCAACTGCTTATTCAACCAAGGGTCACTGATCTAATATTAAATACAATATTAACTCTTTATGACTCATTTGTTTGTAGAACAGCCAGAAAAACAAAACACAGCCCAGGCCAGAGTAAAATGTTACATGAAATAAAACCCAACATCCAGCATCGAGTAACAAGCCCTGTGTCATGTGATTACTCATATATATGATGGTTATCTAGCTTTCTTGCTGTGTTCTGTTAACCTTAGCCTCCTTGCATTGAGGACCCTTAGCAGTATACAGACAGCTTGATCAATAGGTCAGTGTGCTGACAGGAGTCCTCAGGGTCTTGGTAGAGGGAGAGACTGGGTGGATTGAGGAAGGGGGTAGTTAAGGGTGATCATGTATCCCGCAGACAATAGAAGCAACTAAGCAGGTGGAACAAAACCCACAAAACACTCACTTAACAGATGACCCTTACCCCAACCACTGACTCTGAACTCTTAGACACTGCTCTCATACCTTGATTCCAAAACCTAAATCAATACTCACAGAGGTTCAGAATCTGAGATTTTCTTGCCTTCTTTTCATTCTCATCAGCTACATCATGATAGTTACTGCACTATAATGTTTATCCCAAGCCTTCACCCTTTGTGATCCATTTTTGTAATTACTTGACAAAGACAGGCTACCTTGAATTATTCCTGCTTGTCTGTTATTACATGGGCTGAGCACCCACCTGGTCCTCATGCCCGTCTCCATGACAGACAAATAAAGCATGTGTTAGGCACGTGGGAGATGCAGGGACAGATAGCACTGCATTTACATTCAAACAGAGCTTTTGACAAAGCCTTAGCAACAGGCTCCTTAATCAGCGGTCTGGCTTCGGAGCCCCGGCCTGCTTTCACCTCTTCACTCTTTATAGCCATGATCTTGAGAAAGAGCTTTAAATTGGAAATTATTACACATTAAACCCTCTGCGCGCTGGCCAGGATCGAACTGGATCAATATCTTGCCCAGCACAATAAATCAGATTCTTTCGCTCCCCTTCACTCTTTCCCCTTTGCTTTTTCAAGTGGCTAGAGGCCACTGCTCAAATGGAACATATTTAGATTTTCTTGTAACAAATTAATTCCAACATTTTCTCTTGATTGAATTAGGGCAAGTGCTGATGCTGTCACAAGTGTTTGGGCTGCTCCTGGGGAGAGACAAATTGCCAGGCCTGGACACGGGTAACAAGCAATGGTGTTGAGTCGCTGATAATCTCCCCACTAATTCTCCATTACAGCAAAATGAGGCCATAAATCTTCCTGACAGCTGATCGATGTAAACATTGTTTCCCCCATGATTGCCAGCTCTCCCAGCGGAGCTACTGTCCGCTCACAATCCGCTGAAATTACTCCCGAACCAGCTCTCCCTCCCTTCCTCTCCTCCCTGGAACTGGTGTGTGTGCGCATCAGACTGGCCTGGCGGGGAAACCAAAGTCACTGGTGTCCTGTTGAGGGAAAAGGTGGCGATCTAATTTTAGCTCAAAGCTTGCTAAACAAATGGGAAATATTAACCAAACTGTCTCCTGTTCAGCCACTGGTTTAAGCGTATTTTTTGGGAGGATGGCTATTCTACTGCTGTGGCATTAAGCAGAGTAAACAGCAGTGAAAGATTGAGTTGTCAGATAGTCAAAGCACAAGGCTCATTATCAGAGTGTTCTCTGTTTGATAATATTCTTACCCCATTATTAAAATACAATATGCATGGAATTACAGAGACAGGGATGCCTGTTAAATCAGGATGTAAAAGCTGTAAAAGCAGAAATAAAAGGCCATTTTAAGACATGCCACTTTACGATATCTGTTAAAATGGCATATATTAAGCATTTAGATACTATATAACTTTATTCCCATATAGCAATAAACAGTTTAAGTCAATAAAAACTAAAATTGGTTTTAAGTAAAAACCAGAGGGCATACTGTTGTGGGCAGAAACTGACTGCTTCATTTTTTATTTTTCTTTATCTTATTATCTTCTTGATCTTTGTCATTTCTCAAAGTTATTCCTGTGCATTAGAATCTGCTGCTCTCTGAAATCTTGCCTCTGGCTTGATTCTCTGTCTGTTTGTCTGCTTCTAATTGGCTGGTTATTTACCACAAGTGCTGATCAAGAGTTACTGTTCTCTTTCAAGAGTAAGAGAGCTGGTCAAGACAGGTTTCAAAAGTTTGATATACAGAGACTGATGCACCCACTGCGCTTTTATCCTTCTTTTCAGCCTCTCAATCTTACTTTTCTCAACAGTATATTTTGGACAGGATGAAGAATATGATCACTTCTACATTCATTTCTATTGCTAGAGTAACCCAGTGTCTGCAAAACATGATACACTGTTTAAAATGTAAATCAAAAGAGAATTTGCTAATAATTTAAACCCAGTATTGATCGAAGCTAGTACAGAGATGTCAAGTGTTGAAGCTGAGAAATTTTAATGTTTCTTCAAAAACATGCTTATTTTGAAATTGATATCTGCAACACATTTAAAAGAGTGTAACAGGAGTATGCTTACCCCGGTGTTGCATCACTTCTTTTTAACACTACTCTAAGTGTTTTAAAAGAGAAATGTTTCCATTCTTGCTTGATGCAGGATTCTAGGTCCTCCTTTGTCATATATCTTGTTTCATAATTTACCTGGTTTTTTCAATGGGTGATGGGTCTAAACTACAGGCAGGTCATAGAGCCATGCGGTTAGAATATGTGCAGAATGTGGCATGAAATTGTCTTCTGAAATAGGGAAGACTTAGGGAAGGCTTTCATCCAGATAACACATGTGTGCACTGGATGGAAGTATATGTTTCTCCAAAATGCAAACCCCATTTCCAGAGGAGAAGGGATAGTTTCCAAAATGCAGCAAAAGCAAAAATCTGTGATATATTAATAAATTTGAAACTTTATTTAACTGACCAAAGTACAAAGAAAAGATTTCATGGATTTACTAAATGCATCTTCCTCAAGTAGTCACCACAGCAGATTAAGCCCCATCAGTAATCTGGCACACATTTCAGGTGTCCTTCCTGATACAACCCTCTGTGGTGGGAGGGGCTTGTGCCCCCACCTGGAATAACTTTATTCCCATATAGTGACCTTTATACCGAGGGACCTTTTGCTCGCAAGGTACGAGTGTAAACCACTACACTAAGGAGATGCCATTCAGCTTTACTGACCAGTTTAACTGTATTATGTAAATATACACAACTTTAAAATCTGATGGCTGCAACATACTCAACAAATGTTTACCATTGTGTTATGTCACTTTTCCTTTTAAAAACACATTTTAATCATTTTGGAAATGACGATACTAATTGTTGTATGTTTGCAATTGTAAACCTTGTCCATTCTTGCTTGATGTAGCTTTTCAGCTGCTCGACAGTGTGTGGTCCATTGTCTAATTCTCCTCTTCATGATGTGCCATATAATTTCAGTGGAAGATAGATCTGTACTGACAGTAGGAAAGCATGTGCTCTGTCTCTATGAAGCTATGCTGTTGTAGCCTGTGTAGATTCTGGTCTGGCATTGTCCTGCTGAAACTAGCATAGATAGCCTAGCAAGAGAATATGCACTAATATACACCTCATTGTCAATGAGGTGTATTTTAGTTCACACGCATACCATCACATTCATACAGTGGTCCTTTAAAAAACAGCAAAACAGAAAAGTTAACACAAACTTGTCTTGCATCTATACCATTACAGATGATGGCTTTTGAAACCTTTCACTGATAGCAAACTGGATGGTAATTTTCATTTCATCTTTGGCATGGATGACTCTACGCCCAGAATTTTCCGAAACAAGCTGAAATGTGGACTCATCTTACCATAGCACACAGTTAGACTGTCTTTCAATCCATCTGAGATTAGCTCAGGCCCAGAGAACTCAACAGTGCTTCTGCATAGAGTTAATGAATGGCTTTCTCTTTGCCTAATAGTTGCAATTCTGGATGCAGCCACAGACTGTGTTAAGAGACAACGGTTTTCTGAAGTACTCCTAAGCCCAGGCACCAACGTTTGTCACATTAGCTTGATGGTTTCTGATGCAGTGTCACCTGAGGGTTTTAAGAGGACATGCATTCTTCAGTGATTTCCAACCCTGCCCTTTTATGTGTGGATATTTCTTTCTAATCTTTTCATAATATTATGAACTTTCAACTTTCCTGGAAATGGGGCTTTTATCTCAATATTGTTTAACATTAATGGTGCCTTCACAGATGTGCAAGTTACCCGGTTTTCCACTTCCCTTCAGTCCATCTTAAATGAGAGCCAGAGAATACACTGGCTATCTTAATCATGTTTACATATTTAAAATTTTTCTCACCCATTGTGTATATGCATTAAAAGTCCTGCCTTTTACTGCCTGCTGAAGTCCATTATCTAACCACTTCAGCTCTGTTTTTAATCATGACCAATGCCTGAGAAATGTATCTGGACCACAAGCTGTTGAATTATCCACCATCTTCACCAGCTTGTTGCCTGTGTAAGTCTGACTTTTAATGTTGAGCAAGTAGTGTAGAGTACAACAGAATGTTTTTTGATAGAAACTGCTTTCTGCTGCAGGTAAAAACAATACTGCAGTTAAAGCTAACCAAAACATTAAAGCTGTGCACCAGGCACCTTAACAAGCTGAACCTTGCCTCTCTAAAGCCAAACGGAGCTGTAGCTTTGAGTAAAAATCTTCTGTGGGTTCATCACTATGAGCAACTCCTTTCACGTTATCAAATGGCTTTTAGATTGTTATTGTGAATTGTACAGTAGCTGCTTTACAGAATTTGAAAAATGTTGCCTGTGGAAAATAACCAGGGCTTTGTAGAACTGTCTAAGAAACATACTCTTGTGAAGCAAATGAGTTACCTTGGTATGATCAAACCTGTTATACATTTTAGAAGATGATATTTATCCTCTTTTACAAAGAAACATTCAGGTATCCACTGAAAGGAGATTAATTTTCAGGCTTTTTCTCTCTCCATTTTCTCTGTCCTCTTTCTGTCCATTCAAACAGCTCTGGCTGCCTGTATGGGAGAATTTATGAGCCCTGTGACCATGTTGTACCCAGGGGGCACGTGTGACAAACTGAGAGACATCCTGCTCTGGTTCTAAAGGTTACTCAGGCCAGTACTCCATTGCAATTGGTCCCTATCTGGATTTGTCACTAGCATTATGACTTCATCACCCCCGAGAGGAGAGAAAAAGAGTGAGAAAGAAAAACAGTTTGCACTCATCCGTCAATGTCCATCTCAAATTACAGCTCAACCAATCACTGATGAGGATCAATAGGGAGCGGCCAGGCAAGGTTGGGGGTGGCTGGACAGAGGGATGAAGAGAAGAAGGGAGTGTCTGAAGATGCCTGGTGAAAGACAGAGGAATAACTGATCAATACAGAAGGATGGATTTTGTCATTTTGAAAAGAGCTGTCAGAGGGTTGTTCACTCCCACCTGCTCAGAGCTATATCCTCCAACTCAGGCTGTGGATGACACATCAGTCCATCACATTGTTCTGGCCCAATCCCTCTTCGTCTCTCCCTCGTTCCCTACTATCACACTGTTAGCATTAATCATAGCTTTAGAGATAATGACACTCACAATGAGCACTTATTATTTTCATTGGCTATCAATTTGCATAGATCAATGGTACACCTTCAAAGGGCAATCTCAAGCAATGATCTGTCTCCACACAGTTGTAATTGCAAAGCATCTCTTATAATATTGTTTCATCCTACGCCTCCTCCACATTCCAAGTCACACTGTGTGTTAAGCCTGACCCCTGCACTCCTCCACACATGAGGAGAGGCGTATACACTGCCAGTGCCAGTCTTACGAGAGCAGTGTGTGCATGCTGAGTGATTAACTCAATAAGAAACAAAGATCTCCTTTATTGGGATGCTCACTGCTGTAATGGCTGTTTGATTGGAAGCCAGTGGCTGTATTGACAGGTGAAGTGGACTGATTAATGGTAGCTTAAGCCTGTAAGGATAACAGTCCTTCACATGGCTTATTTAACTCTAAAAGAGTGACTGATGGTCCACTGCAGGGGTGTCGTCTAAACCATTCCCTGCTGAAGTCTCTAAGCACAATAATGGGGCCATTTATGCACAGCTCTTCAGGAAACATTGATTTGAGGGATTTTAATATGACCTGCTGCTTACTTTTTGTTCTTAACATGTGAATGGATATAGCTCACACTTGAAGCTTATTATAAGTAGATAATGAGAACCCTGAAAATGTTCGATATTCAGTTTTAAGGTCAGAACAATTTTTAATTCTAATGGCTTTCATTAAAAGGAATACATTTTCCCAAAGACTCAAAGAAACCCAATAATACTATGAGAGATATGCTTTCAACAAGAAGTAATTACTTTCTGGGTGGTAATTAAAAGTCTTAATGGTAACCCTGGGTCAGGAATGCGCTGATACATTTAATTTATTAGTTTAAAGTTATTTAAAGTGTTACAAAGTAGTACAAAGCAACTGTATCTTATAGCCAGCAGTAGGGAAGCTGTCTATTACAGTCTACTGTATACTGTCTTATGCTAATCAGTTGACCCAAGCTGCAGAGTTTTAAAGTAAGGCCAGAGCAGTAAAGGGAGATGTGGTTTTAGTCAAAACAAAGCGTGCAGAGGAACTGAATGAATATAGAGTATCAGTATTGTGTCTGTCATGAGGGTCAAAGGTGACTTGTTTGGGGCTTGGTTAAAGCTCTGGTTTCAATTCAGTGGATCAGAATAGCTCAAATTGACACCAAGACCCATCTGCCCACTGAATTAATCCTCCACTCTCTTCCATTTGGCCGTTTTTTTGTTTTCTTTATCAGCTCCATCCATTTCTTTATTCATTCAGTTGACTTTTGAAAGGGGAGAGGTGACATGTCCCGGGGCATGTATGCGTTTTTAAAAAAATCCAGCGATTTCAAGTGTAACATTTGCAGACTGCAGGGTCACTGGCAGTTATATTTTCTCTCTCCCTCCCCTCTCTCCCTGTGAAATCGATCGTTTGTTTGTAAGGAGCTCAAACAGAGCGGGAGAAGGATTCAGAGCTCTGCTGGCAACACAAGCAGAGCAGAAATGCTGCTGGGGAAAGAGACAGGCAAAAGGCAAGAAAACCTCCCCACTCACAGCGTCAGTGCACATGACCTTGGGGCCAGAGTGAGCTAGTAAGGAGGCGGGTGGAGGAGCCGCCCAACAAGCGTTGGTGCACACACAGAGGAATTTGGAAGGCAGAGTGAAGCGCAGGTCTGTGAGCCCTAGCCCTCTGCCTAAGTGAGTGCAAATTAACTGAAATAAAACTTTTAAAGGTCAATATAAATTTGATTTGTTGTCTGCATACTAAACCTTAATCACATTAGAACAAAGTTCCCCAGCTCTTTGAAAAGGCCCCTCTACTATGTTAATCTATTTGGCTGTTAAACATGAAGGGCAAGCAACAGGTGAGGAGCCTTTATGTGCGTCTGTGGCCCTAGTAATAGAGAGAGACTGGAGCAAAACACAGACAGTAGTCGACAGTAGCTGACACTGGCTATCAAACAAACAGAGCAGTGAAGATGTCTGCCAAAGAAACAGCCTCTAGTGAGAAACACAGAATGAAGGAAAAGAGGGAGAATAGAGCGATAGCAAGAGAAGATGACAGAATGACACATGGGGGACAGAAATGTTTGTTTTTGTGTGAGCCTGCCTCTCTGTGCAGAGTACACTGCATGCCTTGCCTCTTCCTCTTGCTCTGTCATAGCCGTCTCAGTGGCGACTGAGGCAGCGGAGCCCCACGGGGGTCAGCCATGTAAGGAACATAAAAGGCCAATTTAATTTAGCACGTCCGCGGCTACAAAGTATTTTAATTCCGACAGCTGTGACTGAGGAGTTAATATTTGACTTGTCAGAAGTGGGGCCGGGGCCAGTGAATCATTGTAATTCTCATTAAGAGGCTCTCCCCCAGCAGCACCCTAATGCAGAATAATGAAAGTCAAGACGGAGTGAGCTTCTAATGCCAGTTGAGGCCTATCTTTTAATATTCCCCTCTTGATGGATTAGGGAAGCGGGAAATTCATCTTGGATCATAGGGCCTAATTTAATAAAGGATCATTCCAGGAGTATTGCATTTTATAATAATGTCATTTAAAGTGTCGTCTTCCATTTTTACTGTCCCATATGTATGCTTATATAATGGTGCCGGAGGGATGTGTTTTTACAGTGCTCAGATCTCTTCTGTGTCCACACACGCCCTCCAGACCACACTACACCATCTCTCTGTGGTCTGCAGGCTCTCAGCTCAGGTTTTCATTTCATATTTTGGTCATAAAGCCAATTGAGTGAGCACTTATGAGAAGTTCAGTTACTCCAGCATGTTGCTGCTTCCCCAAATTATTTCTAATAGTATTTAGAGGAAATCACTATGATATGAGTGTTGGGATTGTAAATATCACCCAAAGGAAATATGATAAAGATACATTGTATTTGCTTCATCATGAGCAGCTGAAACCTCTCTCACAGAAGCAGTGCTATATTTATCCAACCCACTCATGAACAAGAATGGCTTTCAGGGAATAAAGTAAGCAAATGTGACTAATATGGAAAAATTGTTGATGTTGGCAGCAGTAAAGAGCTCACAATTGTAATTATGAATTTAAAGAATGCTGGATGTTACTATAAAAATGTTCTGTGATTGCATTCATGTTTTTTGTTCATGCAAGGCTCACCAAAAAACAATCACAATATAATTATGTGTCATTTTAATGTTGTGAGTTTGCAAGACACTACCAAAAGATAGTATTGCTTTCGTTGTCAGCAGTGCGTTTCTATATGTGCACTGCTCTATGGGCATATAAAACCATACTGTTTGCATTTTCCACCTCATGTAGCCCAATAACATGTTACATTGTTTTTCAGTACTGTCTTCCAGAGCAATTAGAAATTAAGAGACAGGTTGCCAATATTCATAAACAAGTCATAATAGAGTCTTGATGTCATAAAAAGAAGAAATAAAGGATGTGGTTACAAAAATTGGGTTGATTCTATATCACAGAAACACCAAATAATACCGGTTCAAAATAGTACATCCATTATATGCAAAGTGCAAGTGTTTACTACTAAAAGTCAGAGTTTGAAACTCTTTATTATTGTATTTCTGAACGCATCTGATTATTCCGATCGATCGATCTTTCATTAACTATTCATCCACACATGCAGTTATAAATCCTTCATAAGGAAAAGTTGTAGATGTTAACAAAAAGATAAGATTAAAATGTACACTTTTTAAAATGTTGTTCAGTGCACCTGTGAATTTGCTTAATTAAAATATTTATGTTAGCAAAATAAGTTTTTGTTAACTTTGCTGTTTCACTGTTGTTTAAAGGACCACTATTCAGTGACATCTACCAGTGAGAATACAGATTGCAACAACTGAATAGAGAATTGAATTGAACAGAGAAAATCAGTAATTAGAAATGCGATAGACTTCAATAAGATTCATGAATTAGAAGCTCAGTAACAGATTAAAATACTGCAAAAAGTAACAGATTAAAGCTGACGAGTAATGATAGCCATTCTTCCATATCTTTTTGCAAGTGACCAAAAACACAGTTATTATCCTATAATAATTTTACATAGTAAAATGCTTAAATATGCATGTTAGATCAGTGGAATGGTGGTTAGCATGGTTGCCTCACAGCGAGAATGTCCTGGGTTCAAGTCCACTGGCCAGCTGAGCCCTTCTGTGTGGAGTTTCCATGTTCTTTCCATGTGTCAGTGGGTTCTCTCTGGGTACTCCACCTTCATCAAAAAGACATGCAGGGAGTTAGGTGGCAATTCTAAATTGGTTGTAGGTGTGACTGTGAGCATGAATGGTTTTCTGTTTTACCCCGTAATAGTCTGCCAACCTGTCTGTAGTGTACCCCACTTTTCACCCTGTGCCAGCTGAGATAGGCTCCAGCCCCCACTCAACCCTGAATTGGATGAATGGAAAAAATGGATGGATGGATGGATAGATGGATGCTACACTCAATTTCTGATAACAAATCACCTTAAATCTCATACACTGATTCTTTAAGTATTTTCTTAAGGCAAAGTTTTTAAAATAAAAGCAATAAATAAATAAGCCACAAATACTTTGATGTTTTAAGAAATAGGCTCATTCACTTTCAGATGGAGACTCATATAATAAGGCTTTACACCCTGGAAGCAACAAGCCCATTTTCTATGTACTGATGAAACACACAAACCAGTAAGTTTTTTTGTACTTATTAACAGTTTTTGGTTCATTACTCAAACAGTTATTCATCACATATTACTTTAAAAATAATGTGTTTCATTGATTAATTATGCCATTGAGAAATTCATTACATTACTCATTACGTTACATTTGCATCACTCCATAGCATGGCCTGAGATGCATATTCACATAATTACCATTTACCACAGTCCAACACACTGACACAAATCCCTATCCTAATAAGGAAACACAATATCTTTCTTTGAACATTTATATTTGACACATGCCAACAGCAAAGCTGAAAACCAGCTCAAACACTACTTCATAGTGATTGCCACAGCAATTCTACTATAGAAAAAGGTAGAAAAGTACCAATACTGTAAGTCTGACTGCTCATCACAGCTTTTTTTACCTGTTGTAGATCTTTAACATCACTTCTCTGCTACTCTGGATTTTTCACTACTGGTATTATGCTAATGTGCTGTCTGTGCAGATGCTTGATTCAGTATGTTTTAGCAGCAGTTGTTCATAGCCTGGGTGCAGTTTGCATTTTAACAACATGTTCTCATCCTTTTGTGCAATAAAAATAAAAGTAATGTCCATTCTCCACTCCTCAAAAGTTGTAGATGTCTCCACTATTTTTCTCCTACCTTCACATGAACCGAAGCTGATTTCCTGCATGTGTACAGGAAAATAGATCTATCTGCCCATCAAGAACTTAGCTGAAGAACCTTTGTAAAAACTTTGTAATGGCATAATTGTGACTTTAATTTGATTGCTTTAGCAATGGCTTACATTACAACGTCACTGAAAAATGTAATACTACAATAACATTATACTTTGCTACTTTGTAATGCATTGCAGCCAACAATGCCCTAACCCTAACCCGTATCTATATACATAAATATGCATACTTATACACTATATGGACAAAAATTATTGGGCTACCTACACATTACACTACACATTCTAAATCCATAGGCATTAATATGGAGTTGGTCCCCCCTTAGCAGCTTTAAGAGTCCACGCTTTCTACAGGATTTTGAAGGGTGCCTGTGGAAATTTTTGCCCATTCATAATGAAAGCATTTGTGAGATTAGACTCTGATAATGGCTTGCAGTCTCCATTCTGGTTCATCCATTGTGTCGGATGGGGTTGAGGTCAGGGCTCTTTGTGGGCCAGTCAAGCTCTTCCGCAACAAACTCAACCCTACATACATTTATGGATCTTGCTTAGTGCACAGGGCCACAGTTATGCTGGAACACAATCTGACCGCCAACCTTCGTGTTGAAAGAAGACCCACTCTACCTCCTGAGCCACAGCCGCCACCTAGATATGTTTATATGGTGGTGTAAGTTTAGAAAACACAGTTTAGAAAACCATTCTGTGTGCTTTTATCATCTATCCTTTCCAGAAATTGTTGCCATGAACCCTTGGAGCTCCATGAATTTAAAACACATTTCACCTGTAATTTTCTAGCATGGATTTAATCTAAACCAGCTCCCTTAACTTCTCTTTGGTGGTCCTACAAGTGCACTTCCAGCACACAGTGGGTTACATGTGACCCTTTAAAAGGGTCCCTGTCATCATTAAGATAAGAGGCAGTCTCTCAAACATGCTTTAGCTCAACAAAGTGCTTCCTCTTTGGCACACTCATGTCTTTGGCACCTCTTCCTATCCTCTCCAAGATACTCCTCTATCTATCCTTCTCATATTGCTGCCCTTGTCCTTATAAACTCTTCCTTCTCCTTCAGTGGGACTTGTTTTCTGTTTCTCCTCCCTTCACATTCCACTAGGTTTAGTCCATAGACGTCCAAATTTACTGTCAGACAGTAAGCTCAAAAATGAAACTTTTCAAAAAGGATTCACATCACACTGTTATATCTAGTTTAAGAATATCAGTGCCGATTGAGCGATACAGTTGTTTTCAGTCAGCTCACTTCCTTCCTTTCTATAACACAACCAGTTATCTCCAACAGTAAGTGTCAGCTATTTTTGGATGCATGCTATATTCATTCTCAATTCGTGTGTCACTTCCTCACAATTTTTTCCCACTTCAAAGCAAAAAAGAGAGGGAAAGTTTTGTTCACTGTACGGACTGCCATCCAGAGTCGTTAAACTTTTAAAGATTTCCTCTTTTTGAAGCAAAACGATTGCCCATTTTTTCCATTGTCTGCTTTGTAAGTCATCACCAAATCCCCTGAATAAACACAATCCTGTGTTAAATTGGGTGTAACGCAACAGCTACACCAACACATTTTAACAGTCATTTTCTTTGTTTAGTTTATAACATGAATAATTACATAAAGAGTTTAAAAACAAAGACTGTGAGAAAGTCAGAGAGAAAGTCAAAGAGACAAAGAGAAACTAACACACACTGAAACAATATCACGGCAGGGAGGGTATATGAGGGCTAACTTTTGAGATCTATTTTTACTTCCCATTTCAGAATGAGATACAAGTGTACTTCTCACATGCTCCTCTGTGGAGGAAGGTAATGCAGGCCTATTTAATTAGACGTCGGCAGATTGTTGAGCCAACTCTGTAATCCAATAGAGCATCGCACCACTATGGGGTCCTGCTGCCTCTGATGCCTCCTTGGCCCTATAATGCAGCTCAGTCAGCTCTTCGCATTTTGTCTGCCCTTCTCTCAGCTTGTGACATCAATTTATATTAGCCTGCACTGGAACAAGATACATTCTGCATACTTCGCCCAGTTGAACTTGACATCCTCCCCTACCGTTATACATTACTTTTCATGCTCATCTTATTAGCCAGTAATGTGGCATGTGTACATGTGCGTATGTGCTTGTGTGTGGTATCTATTTATCTTCCAGCCCATGCACAACAACTTACATGCACTTGCTCAAGGAGTAAATTACCATAGCAATAAAGCTGTCAATACTGCTGTATTAGTGAAGGGACACAAGTGGCAGGATCAATGAAAACATCTGAATAAGATGCCCTGGATGGCAGGTAGTATCCTGCTTTAAAATTCTATTACTTCTAAAGCACTTGACCTCTTGCTCTTATATTCCACTGCCCCAAAGGCTTATTAATACACAGCAGAGCACTTGGACAGGTAAACTTTAATTTTCAGGGATAAAGCTTTAATAGTGAATTCAAGTTAACATGCTATAGGCGGATGTATAATGAGTGCTATGTAGTAGTTTTTGCTACATTCTCATGCAACACTGTAAAAAAAATGCAAGAACAGCTTTTGTGGAAGTTAAATGCTCTGTACTGTAATTTGTGCATTTGTCCAAAAGTAATGCCTTTTAAAGACCCCGCTGTTAGTTTTTGATAGTAAACATTCAAAGAACTGAACTGACTGTACTGGCTGAATATAAGTAAGATTATTTAGTAATTAAGTAAAATTCATAAGTGTTAATTTTTTTTTACCTTACTTGAGTTTTTTCATTTCATGTTATTTCATCGGTTCTATTTCACAAGTCAAAAAGACAGACTTTTAACTCAGCTACACTTCTCTAGAACCTCTAGTTTTTGTATTACTACTTTACCTTTATTAAAGTATCTGAATTCTGTCTCTATCCACAGTAGAGGTTTCTGGGACAACTTCACCTACCACCTTCCAAGGTGCAAGAGAAGAACATAAAAAGGATAAAGCTCTAGCAAGAGAACACCTTTATTGTTTGACTGACACATTTTAGCTTGTAGGTTTCATCAGAGACATCATGAGACATATTGCAGACAACAGTTTAAGTGGCATATGTGTAAATTTAAATAAATAAATAAAACAACCGATCAATCATATATGTCCAACATGCATATGCACTACTTTTTCTACCTAGACCATCCACCCCTACTCATCCCCCATTATTTTGCAAATGCATCTTTTCTGGACAAATGGGCAAAAAATGGGAGGGCCAGATGGGGAAGGGGTGCATTTACTAAAGAGTGACATCCAAGAGCTGACAAAGGGAATGGAAAGTAAATGGGCCATTACATGCAACACAAGGCAAGCAACACATTAGAAAAATTTTCAGTCATCAGTTTTTATCTTAAAAACTGTGCCTATAATTTTTGTTTTAACTGAACTAGATGCTGCCTCATTGCTATGTCAGACATGTCTAGAGTGTCCAAATTTCAGTTTCTTTTGATGCTGCCTATGAGAAATGAGTATCAGTTTTTGAGAGCACATATAACATATATCATCATTAATGCTGACATGCTGCTTAGGTCAAATTCTCATGCAGTAACACTGCACTTCTCATCCAGCTGTGATGTGTTTGTATGCAACTACAGCAAAGGATGGAAAACTTTAAGTAAAATGCAACCAGCGTATTCATCACAGGGTTGTATGTTTTTGAACATCAGCAAGATGTATTGATTTTTGTCCTACACAGATTTATGGCTATGTGAAAACAGCTAACAGCTTTATGAGTATAACATTTACAGTACACAGGTGATTGATGCTCATACTGAAAGCCAGGCACCATTTTCCATCACATCTAAACTTTGCCTTGACCACACATGTCTGTCACCAGTTCAGAGAGCATTTGAATGCAGTTGAAAGATATATAAATGGTCATAAATGGTTCCCTGGACAGAATGTTGAAAAAGCATTTAACCCCAGAATGAATGATTTTGGACCTCCCTGGATTTGCCCACATTAAAAAGACACTTGAGCATCCTGATACAAATATTGGGTAATTTGTCGGTTTTTTTGTCATTTCATGACATTTTAAAATGACATTTTGTAAACTTCAGACAGCGTGAATACAATCAATATGAGATGAGTTAGGCCTGTGTTTCCAAAAAGCTTTTTGTAATTTAAGAGTCTGTGTACAAACATCTGATGATTGAAAAGCAAGTACTCGATTATACTCACACACAGATGATTGGATCTTACCAGCTTGTAAATACAGAATGGCATGGGCCAAATGTTTAACATTTACTGTGTGCCCCTCATCACTCTCCCTCTCCCTCTCTCTCTGTCTTAGTGTTTTATTTTGTTCTCACACTCTTTCTCTCTGAGACCACAATGCACGCATAAACCTATATACAGAAAAATGCCTAGTGCATCCACAGTGCACCAAATGTCACCTTTTTTTCAGTGGAAACAATAAAATCCCCTCAGAGTTACTAATGTCCACAGGTCTCAACACATACACCCTTGTTATGTCTCTTCCCAGGGCAGGACTTATATATTATGTTATCTCTCTAATCTGCAAACCAGCTGCAACTGGAAATGAATTAATAACAAATAAAATGCACCCAGTACATAAAAATGTGTAGATTGCCCTGGGGCACCTAAACAGGAAACAGTGAAACAATTAGACTTCTTGTTTTGTTCTGACCTCTGTTTTGTTTTGTTCTACTTTGCTGCTGAATAGAAGGAGCTAGAGATAGAAGCTGTTGTTTTTCTGTGTCTGTAATCACCATGGTTAAGCCTCCCTGGTCATAGCAGGGGTCAAATCTGTGTGAACACCCACTTTTCATCCTACAGTGAAATTAAATACAGTGTTACAGTCAAGCTCTATAAATGCTATAATTCTCTGCTGACTGCAGCCCACACCAAGTGTTGCGGTTAGCCACCCAGGCCTATACAGTGCATGCATGTGATAACAGGCAGTGATATGGCGTCCTAATTGCTGGCCTGAGTGCTATTGGAGAGAGTTTTCAGCAGGTTTCTTTTTCACTTTCGCTCCATTTGATGTCTTTGAAGTTGGTCTTTTATCTGCCTTTGCTCCTGATGGCTGTTGTCTTTGGTGCAGTGCTGTGTGCGCCCTGCTCTTTGAGCACTCCTAACATGTAACAAAGGCAAACCCTTAGAGAGAAAAGAAAAGAAAGGGAGCTCTCTCTCTCATACTTTCTCACATAAATTCACGCACACACAAGCATGGTTACAAACTGTATACACAAAACATTTAGCTGCAGCCATTCACATGCAAAAAAAAAGCCTCTGCTGTCAGTAAAAACTGCTCTGTGTGGTTGTTTAACGTGCCCTAATTTGATAAAGGGCCAAGTGCGGGAAATGAGAGAGTAGTGTATTTGTCTCAGGGGTTGTAGTGGGGTAAATATAGCAACAAGACAGCACCAGTTGATATGAAGGATTCCATGGTGTCGAGTGCTGTTGTGACTCACCAGGCTATGATGATCTGTATGTGTGTGTGTGTGTGTGTGTCTTAAGAGTGTGTTGAGAGCAGAGTGCGAGCACTGCTAGTCTCCTTGTCTAATCAGAGCACTTGTGTGTCCCAGTCTTATTGTCTCCTGGGCCCCTCAGAGCAGAGGCCCTCCACTCCAACACTACACCCCAGGACATGCTGATAGCTGCCGGACCACTCCACAACAGCAGACACGGGTCATACTGAATCCAAGACTTTGGGCTGTTGTCGCGAAGAATCGCTGTCTGTTGTGAAAAGTAGAAAACCTGCGACATAGTTGAAGCACAGACAGAATTCAGGTAAATCACTTCCTCACAGGATGCTAATGAGAAGTAATTATCCCTTCTTAAAATTGCATTTGTAGTTTCTATATAACATATACATTCCATAAAGGAATGTACTTGTGGTGTACTCAGTAATGAATCTAGTGACGCTTGTAGTCTGTGGCATTAAATATCATTTATGATATATCATTTATGTAAGCTTTGAATTTTTTATTTCAAAGGATTATTTTTCATGCCTTCCAACTAAATTAGAACAACTATGCCCAACTTTCCTGTGCTACTAGAAATATGCAGTAAATAACGTCATGAACTTGACTTCACTCTGTGGTCATTGCAACTAAACCGATCACACACACATTTCAGTCCTTCATTCCTGGGCGGGACAGTCGCAGGTCAGGCGCGCCCCTGGCTCCGGTGTCTGTTCCATCGCAGGACAGCATGCGCGTTCTCGTTTCAGCAGTTTCCCAGTTCCGTCTCCTCCATTACTGGCGAGGCTCAGAATCGATAAGTCAATAGTTTTGGCGTCTAAATCCTACCCTAAACGCAGGGATAGGCTATACAAACACTCCAGACTGTAGTGCAGACTCTGTGAGATCAGTATTAATTAATAGCTAAAGACATTGTGTTTTCTGTGGAAATATCGGAAGGGTAATGCGATCTGGATTCCTATAATTATAGGCTCCCGTGTCAGGTGTTTATTAAATGTTCAATAAGAGGCGGTTAAGATGTCAGGAAATGAATCAGGCAAATTTGTAAGTCAAGTGAGGCAGGCGTTAATAAATCTGTCTTTGTGCTCTAAAGACGATGGCTTTGGTTTAAGCTGGGAGCTAGCTGCATGTTTCCACGCATCATATCCAACTTTCGGCAATGACAGAAAAAAGAAAAAAAAGCGGGCAACATTTGCATTCAGTGGAGATGGGCAAAGGGCCAAACCTAAACATGAACAGGCTATTCACAAAACAGCATTACACTGTCTCTTTAACTGATTTGTCAAAGCGTCTAACAATTATTTCCTGTCATAATTACTGACAATATCCTTAATGTTGCACATGCAACTAAGTGCAAGGGAGACTAAGTAGCCTAATGTTTCTAACCTATAGTATTAAGGCTGTTACAAGCTGCACAGATAAACAAACTGGGGATATAATTACATTAAAAATCCATCTTTGTTTTATGTAATCATCAGGCCATTTGAGGCTGGCTCGTGGGTCCGCGGGGATTTAATTTCCTGCAAGAATAACAAAGTCTTTTCGAATCTAAATGAGTAGTCTAAAAAAGAATGGAACTGTGTGCATTTAAAGAGCTTAAATGCTGCAAATGATTGGGCCCCGTCTTTTCTTTTCTTTTTTTTTTAAAATAAAAATCTTTTATCTGCCTGTTTTAGCTTGTACTGGAAATTACCGGTCCTTCTCTACAAACCCTCCATAACCAAACTATGAATAATGCATCGGTTTGGCATGCACACAGCAACAGACACCGATGTTCCTGCTAAACGGGCCTGTCACAACTGTGACGTATCAAAAGACCATAGCCACAGGAATTAATTATTAAAAGTGTATCGTCTTTCATGTAATAATAATAATAATAATAATAATAATAATAATAATAATAATGTCGACTCATTAAAGAAACGTTTGTTAATTTATTATATGAACGAAAACATTTTGTTTAGGTGGATTCACGTTTCACATGTGATGGAAACAAAGTAAAACAATTTCATGATTTTTTTTTTTAGAAACCCGTGCCTCAGGTGAGTTCACTTTCACTGTTATAAAAACATCAAAATTACATACAGAAAGCACATGATTTTTTTTAATACACGGAAATAAAGTAAAATACAAAATGAACACCCCCCCCAAAAAAAGGCATTCATGAAGCCACTAAATAATAAAAATAATGCATGTTTCTGATTTATAAACATATTTTACACGTGCCCGTACCAGTTGGAATACAGTCTTCGTGTTGCTGTAATTTGTTTGTTTGCTCACTGTGTTGAAGATGGCATTTATGGCATTATGCCCTCCTTAAAAGAAGTGGGGACGGATCAACCTTGTGAAATCTGGACATCAAATCGGATTATTCTCACAAAAACTTCAGCATAGCCTACACCGTGTTCCAATCTCACGTTTATGGCGTGTCGCCCGGTTCACCTTCACCAGAGGAGGTCCAAACAAGGTCAATCAGGCCAAACAGTCAAGTGAGAGTTGCCCTTCCTCGGGGAGGGGGGGAGGGGGGA
>VUQH01089145.1:14736-28017 GCA_015106775.1 Etroplus canarensis | reverse complement strand
CAAAGGGGGGGGGGGGGGGGGGCGGGCTTGGGGGGGGGGGGGGGGGGGGGAGGGGAGGGGAGGGGAGGGAGATGGCTCACATCACGTCATCCGTGAGGACATACTCATGCAAACACTGCTGAGGCATTTTCAAATTGGACAAGAAACAGAGGAGGGAGAAACACTTCGATTATTGTCTCTTTTTGTCAAAGAATTCCCGCTCTGTTCTTACACAGAGAAAATGGTTTTGAAATATAACGAGGCCAGCCTCTATATAGGTTCAAAATGAAATAATAATAATAATAATAATAATAATATAATAACAATAATAAAACAGATCAAAACAACTGCAGAATGGTTCGCCTTGTTTGACAAAGTATTAACCGACCCAGCTGCATCCTCCTCCTCGGGGTGTCCCGCCGGCCTCCTCAGCCATGTGGCTGCAGAGAAGGGCGGTGCGTAGCCTTGCTATCCACCCCATCCGCCAATTTTTGGCGTCAAAACCGCGTCTCTGTAGGCTATAACGTCACAGTTTCCTTTTCACTGTCTTTTCTTTTTCTTATAAATAGCCTATATTTTATATTTATGTTCGTTGTCCTTCGTTTAAAAAAACATAAATAACGTCCATGGATATTTTGTCTCACTTTGTCCTTGGATTTTTTCTTTTTCACTTTGTAAGCGTTTATGTTCAGTGTCTCTCAGTCGCAAGGCCGTAGTGTGTCCACGCCTCGTGTCCTCACGTCTGCCTGGCGTCACAGTCCCAACGCCGCCGTGTGCTTTTTGGCCTTCAGTCTTAGGTCGGCGATGCTGGAGTTTTTGCTGGTGTTCTTGGCGGCAGCGGCGGCGGCCACAACGGAGGCGGCGGAGGCTGACTCTGCGGCGAGCGTCGCCAGGGGCAGGCCGAACGGCGGCGCTGGGAACATCATGTAGGGCGCGTGCGCCGCCAGGTGAGAGTGCAGGTGATGCTGCGCGTGGGCCACGGCGCTGTCCAGCTGTAGCTGCGCCTGCACCTGAAAGGAGAAGGGCGGCACGTTGCAATGACTATCCTACAGGACGGGACGCACGGATGGGGAGAGAAGGGGGAGAACATGCGTTAACTTTGCAGCGGGTTGTCTGAAGGGTCATTTCACTACTGTGACTGCAGATGTGGCTCGATTAGGCTACTTAACTGCTTTTAATTGTTTACGCTTTGTAACACAATGTGGCCGGTCGGACTACAGAGTTCAAACATCTTGCTTTTCTGCCCGAGCAATATCACTGTGCCGTGCCATTTAGCCCCTGGGGGTTTTATTGGCTACTGCAACTTTTGTGAGTCAAAGATCAAATTTGATTTTTTTCTGGACATCGACTGCATGAAATGTAATCCGAATCTAAACTTTTATGGCCTTTGGGAATCTTATAGTTTTGTTTGCAACATAACAAACCCTGACCCAACCAGTGGTGCTCAAAGTAAGGACTACACTTCACTGAAATGACAGGATATATAATTGTACTGCCTTGTCTAGATTGTCACTACCATACATACCCCTACACACATGTGCTCATTAAAGTACATCAAATACAGGTACTGGTTATATCGGGATTGTGCAAGGATTTCCCTTCATATGGGACAACACCTGATTAAATAGGTCTCCCGTTTGCAAATAGTAGAGAGATAATATTCTAGCACATGTCTTGACCTACTGGGCCTACTATTATGTTTGTGTGCTCTAGTAAAATAGACACATAGATGGTCAAAAACAGATAATAGAGGGAATTTTCCAATTAGGCTGTACAGTCTCCGCTGTGTTGGCACAGTGTTTTTGTCAGTGTGGTAATAAGAGTTTAGTTACCCCCTACATTGGAACTGGAGTCTCTGCATAGCACTTGGGCAGAGCCTGTGCCAAGACAGCAGTCGGGGGATTGGTCTGGTTTTAAGACTAGACGCTTCAAAGTAACTTGCCTGTTGGAATGGCATCCGTAAAGCCCCCACGTTGACATATGGCGCTACACGACAAGCTTCAAACTGGTTCGCTGCTCCAATCAGGACTCCTGCGAAAACACAGATGATAGCCTAATTGTGAGAAGAATATTCAGCGACACAAAGAGTAAACCGTAGGGCTGAATAACCGAGCTGTAAGCTGATTGTCGGAGTAAACTGTAATAACATCCAAGATAGACACTCACTAAAAAGAAATCATGGTGCTTTTGATGGCATAATTAACTGGAAATTAAACCACCAACCAAATAGCAAGAGTGTGTAAACATGGAGGGTGGCTTGCATTTTCTTTGCAATTCAACAGAGTGAAGAGGAATAGACATAAACATATAGTTTTGTGTTTGTGGGACTGAGTGGGATAAAAGTGTACCTTTATGTAACTGGTTCTCCTGCTTTCTGCATTTGGCTCTTCTATTCTGGAACCAAACCTGTAGGGACAGAAATTAATTAGAGACCCACTGATTGGCAGCTGCTTGTGAGGCCATGTGTAATTCCTCTCAAAGTGACAACAACCGCAGAAAAAAACAATATCCCCGAGGAGCAGTGAAATATTAATGACACTGCTTAACCCCAGATTTTAATTATTACATTTAGCCTACAACAAGAGAGAGTGGGGGTTGAGGCAGAGAAAAGAAACAGTGGAGTAAAAATGGAAAGTGTAAATCCACTAAAGGGAGATATTATAATCATATTACAAATGAAACGCTCTTGTTGGAAATGTGCAGGACTATAATAAATAACCTTGTCAGCGTTGGTTTCATCTTTCTATAGATTAGTGTCCCTGAAGAGTTGAATGGTCTCTCGGATATCGAATAGCAGCAATGCTATTATGGTTTTGGACATCAGAGCAAAGCGATCTGAGAGCATCTCTCTCTTTCTTTCCGTCTCCCTCTCATTAAATGACCACTGAAATTAATTACCCTTATCTGCAGAAAATCCATGTCAGAGAAACGCTTAAACGCCTCGCAGTTTTGTCTAATCACCGCCATAACACGCACTTGCACAAAAACCTCGCTTCAAAGACAGCTCACTCCTCTTTTTCTGCTGCTGAAATCCACAAGCGTCAAATTCAGAGAAACGCCTTGGAACACAGATTAAACGATTTATTACTATGATAATCTGCTTTGAATCTCTCAGACAAAGCTTGGGCTGAATCAGCCCGCAATACAACATATGAGCATGCAGCCACCTTTACATTAACCTCATATATACGCACAGTGAAAGCATGATTGAAATAGCATTGATTTGGCTGTCAGCTGGCTTCATTTATTGACCACAGTACATGTCAATCGGAAGTCCTTGTGTGCACGCTTCAGGTATAATGTATTGCGATGATAAAAACAAAATGCGCTGCAGTTATTGATTGGGGCTGAATTTTTAAAAAAAAATCTAAATAAATGTGTGGCCTGTGCGCAACTGGTAAAAATTTATAATAACCCCAACAGAGATAAAAGAGAGAGGGAAAGCAGTTCTTGATTTGGGTAGAAAATAATACATAATTTATGCAAATCCCCGAGCTGTGCCCCTTGTTCGGGACACAATGCGCCTTATTGGTGAGATTCCAGTTGAGGCCGGTATAGAACCCTGCAAAAAGCTGGTTTTAACTTTTTTTTCGGGGGTGTGGTGGGGTGAGTTTGCGATAGGGAATTTTTTGGGCCCGTTTTATGATTTTATCCTCTTTCAGAACAACCACCATGTTCGACATGGACACAGTTGTTTTCAATAGTGAGTCTGAAATAAGATGCTTTAAAATTGTGATAAAAGCAGAAGAAACGAGCTACCTATATGCTCATTGTCACCCTGCTCTCCTTGCACAGGACATGTCTGAGCCCCCACCTCATTCACCCCACAGACTGAGTGGGTGAAGCCTTACTGGGTTTCTGCGCAGATGGCCTGTCCCCATGAAAAACTACAGCAGCACTGACAAACAGGGCCATGGTAACATACACCCAGAAACCGAAGACAAATATTTGTAGGCTTATTTGTTTCCGTGCCTTTGGACAATAAAGATTAAAATGAGCCTCGTGATTCAAGCAGGGCCTAATTGAGATAATTAACACATTAAATAACCCAAACATGCTGAGAGGAAAAAAAAAATCTAATCACAGAGAATAATTGTGAGGGGAAGTGCCATTTTGTTAGTGAACTCTGTCTTCCTCTCTTATTTAAGATCTTATTCAACTTATCACAACTTCCAAACACCTTTGGGGATCCACTGAGCCGTCTCACAAACCCAACTGCAGACGTGCTGTATTAATGCAAGTCAGTCTGCGCACACTTATACATGAAAAACCTTCATCAGACAAAATGTCATCATCCTCAGACGGTTCATGCCGAATACCAAACAAAACAACAATCAGTGAAGATATTACAATCCTTCTGGAAAAAGAGAAGGCACATGGGAGAAGCAAGGAAGACGTACATTATTATTATTATTATTATTATTATTATTATTGTAGAGATATCATCCCACACTCCCAAACTGGCGATAATGTTAATTAAGATAATAATTAATCATAAGTATAATGAATTTTTAATTATGTTTTAAAGCTTTGTTTCATGCTTAATTTCTGCCTCTATTATTATTATTATTATTATTATTATTCCTACCTGTACTCGGGCCTCCGACAGTCCCAATCTCTGGCTAAGCTCCTCCCGCATGAAGGCGTCCGGGTAGTGGGTCTCGTCGAAGAGCCGCTCCAGCTCATTGAGCTGCTCTAATGTGAAGTTAGTCCGACTTCTCCTCTGTTTGATTTTAGTTTGTGTCTCGTCTTCTATGGGCTTCGAGTCCTCTTTCCTTTCTTTTACATCCGTGGTGCCTGTTATGCAAAAGAGAAAAAGAGGCAAACGTCAACATCGTAGCTGTGCAAGGAACCTGCAATCTGTTTATTGTTGGCTCACGTATTTCTGAAGCAGTTTCAATATGTTTTTATCAGTCAAGAAAGACTTCCCTGTCACATACAGGCGAGCACACAATTTGATTGGGTTAAATACAACTAAAACACAAAACCACTCACCTAGGTGTGCAAACACAGATGAAAGAGTACTGCTCTAATACCACCCTAACACAAAATAGCCACAAATTTGTATGCCTTATGTTAAATAAAAGCTTACATCAGTCAAAGAGAGAGAGAAAGAAAGAAAGACGTGCCCTCAAATATCACAGAGCTATCAGACCTCGGATGTTTTGTAGAGCTACATAAAGCTCTTTAATTATTAACTGCTTATAAATATGCATTGCTTTGCCCACTGTTGGATGTCTGATACATGCTTGTCGCAGTTCCGCTTTTAACCACGCTGCCCATGACGAACAGATGTCTTTTTTTTTTTAACAAGCACCCAGCTCTAAGATATCCTGTCCAGTGTGTTGTCACATTTTGTCCAGGTTTCAGAAAACGCTGTGCGCGGGCTGCACAGGACAGATGAACATCTGCTCCACTTTGCTTAAAATGTGAAGCAAATTCTGGGAGTCCTCCTGAAAATCTCAAAGCAGTTTAAATATTCCTATTTGGTTAAACCTCTGCTGATCCTGAATCCCTGGGTTATTATTATTATTATTATTTTGCTATTATTTTGGTTATGTAATCACATATTAAAAAAACACTAAATTATTGAGGAGATCGACGAAAAATAATGATTCCTCCTAGCGTGAGCCTGTGTTATGTTGGTATGTGGGATCTGTGGTCTACCGTCACACCTGAAAACACGTCCAGCGATTTAAATGCCAGGTGTGTGTTCCGCCTTCTTTTAGTTCAAACATTCCCGTTATAGGCCATATCATATAGTACGTCAAGATCCTGAGGTAAATGACAGCCAGTGTCTCTTAAATAATTTCTGATCAATCTCAAGCAAGCAAAGCTGCTGCCTTACTGAAGACAAATCGAGGGCCACAATGCACACAGTTACTTGTTTAATCTCATGTTAAAAAATATAAGCCACTGCAAGTCCAATGATATTATAGCAATATGGAAAGTTTCCCACGTGGGGACCTTGCTGTTTATCGCACACAGGCCTCTTTCTGATGTTCTGCGTCTGTAAATTGAAACTTTTTAAAGTGCTTAATAAATAGGGAATAATCTGCAATATCTTGCAGGTAAAATATTATCAGCAGTAAAGTTTGGGAAATAACCCATAAGGGCAAACAACTTCAGATATAAATGAGAGCCCAATTAATGGTCTCTCCTCTTTGCTCTTACCCAGGGAGAATCGCTCTAATGGGCTGCTGAAATCTGCAGTATAGGTTTGGATATTCGTGAGCTAAAAAAATGAGATGTTTCAACTCTTTCGCAAATAAACACATGGTTGCATGCTCGATTAGCCTCTCTGGGCTTCATCACTCCCCTCTATAAGTCCTTCCTGTTCGTAAAGGCTGTGTACGGTACACTGTGCAGTCCTACCGTCAATGAGTTTGGGGCTCCCGGCATCCCTGATTCTCTCCGGGCCGAGCATGTCCGTTTCCCTGCCCGGCGAGAGCGCAACGTTCCGGGTAACGGCGGCCGGCTCCTCTCGGCTCCCCGGCTCCGCGGTTAAAGACTCCCTGCTCCCTGCTCGCGTCGACCCGGTCTCCAACACCTCCCTGTAGGTTATCACTTCCTTCTTCTCCTTCACTTTCTGATCGAAAGACTTAGACACGAAAGCGGTGAGCTCTTCCATCACTGCTTCCTCGTCTCTTTTAAAAAAAAATCACACACCACACACACACACACACACTCACACACTCTCTCCCTTTGCTCCACGACAGCTTAAGACATCAATGGTGTGGCTCGTTTTAAAGTCGACCCCTTGAAAATGATACAAGGTGATGCAGCCAACTCTGGACAAAGGTAAAAAATATATGAAGATAGAGCTTCTCAGCCAATTCCTCCTCCTTTGGTAGCGGAGTTGGGAACCTGCTGGTGATCCTCTATTGAAGTCACAGTATTTATACTTTGCGGCGCCTTGCCCCCTTGATCCGTGCAAATTACCTCCCCTCAGGATGCCGGGATGAGCCCCCCCTTCCCCTTCACTGATACTAGAGAGAGAGGGAAGCAGAGTAAAAAACATTAAGCAGCACCGCCGCTATTGGCCATTAATCCGAGATTGACAAGAAGGACTAATTAATTTAATTAAGCGCTCATTCGCTGCTATTGTCCTGAGTTAGTTTTTTAAACACCCGGGAGATTGTCATGGATCTCTCTCTCTCTCTCTCCCTCTCCCTCTCTCTCTCTCTGTCTCTCTCTCCCGCTGCAGGGGTGTGGCTTAAAAATCTGTAAATGACAGGAGAGAGGGAAGCACATGGACGGAGGAGTCCTTCCTCAGTATATCTCTGTGATCTGGGGGGGGGGGGAAATAAGACGCAACGCTGACACGGAGAGAAAAGAGGTGAAAGCGGACCAGCTGGGACGCCGAGAGGAGCAGCATCAACTTATACGTGGAGCTTCAGATCAAGTTCACATATCTGGCTTCACCACACAGCTGCTCATAGCTCTCTTTAGGCCTGCTATGTTTTCCATAAGTTTTTTAAAAAAAATTGTTCCTTTCCGTCCACGCCGCCACTTTTCATTTTAAACTGGATTTAGCTGTGGGGAAAAAAAGAATAGAAGTACATAAAATATGACTGTGATGAAAGTATTTCCGCGTGGATAGACTTAACTTATATTTCAGCATCAATATTAAATTATTATTATTGTTATTATTAGTGAGACAAATGAATCAATATTTTCCCACCGCCCTGCTTCTGTTTCTAATCAGTAATTTGTGTATTTTGCATTGTCATCATTAGATAGACCGAATCGCTTAGTATTAATCCTCAGCGGGGTTTTTAAGTCATTAAGATGTTAAAGCAGCTAAACGTTTAATTATAGTGCCTCTTGCGCTGCGTTGCCATTGGGCTCACTAATTAACGCTTTCAGCTCGCCTTTTCCCGCTGAAACGATTATTTGCACAAAAAAATAAATAAATAAACAATGGTTCGCCTGTGTGTGAAGGTATAGGGCGACTGCAGCAGGGAGAAGGCAATTAAGTGAGAAGAGGGGGGAAATGCACAGCCGGAGAAGAAACAGGATACAGCGGGATTTGGAAAACGTCGGAATGAATTTGATGCAAAATTAAGCATGTTTATTGATAATCTATATAAAGCCCTATTTCCACACAAGGCCTCTTACAATTCTCCTGATTAAATATTAATGATGTTTCAGCTCGAACCTTAGGCATTAATTACTATTATTTCTGCTGCATCTTAAAGCAGGAGGATTTTTTTCCCTGTTGCGTTAAGCTGCCTCATGTATATATCTGCACCTCTCAATCGTTTCTTATCTGCCATTCCTGTGCACTTTATAGGTCGATATAATATTTGTCGTTTCACTTTTTAAATTTCACCAAGTAATTTTTCACTGGATGTTGTCTGAATGTCCTTACTGGTGTAAAAGCTTCATGTCCGAGGTAATGATATCATGCAAATAAATCCAACTCACACATCCATTCGCTCATGACGGTATATTTTCAGATTAAAACGAAATATAAGAAGTCCATACTATTGGTGTGCATGCAATATATTAATATGAATTATTTTCCATTGGAAAGTAAGGAGGCTGTTTAAAAAACACATCATAAAGTAAAGATTATACGTCGGAGCCCCATTAACTGGCTAGAAATGCTTAGTTCATTATGATTTTTTTTTTGTCATTTTCCCTCCTTCAAATCATCATAAAAGCCATCCTATAAATGAGATTTGACTCTTCAGCTTTATTTAAGAAGACTCAGGTGACTTTACTTATGTAGTTTTATACAGACTGTAATTACAAACTGCTTAAGAGGATACATAAAATGGTTCGTTTTAGTCAAATGAAACGTAATACTGAGGAAATTATTGAACCCGTGCAAATAGAAATCGATTGCTCCGTGTTTGGTTCTACGTCCTTGATCGATGCTTTCCAGTTTGACAAGTAGAGCCTCTCTCGTGTAGTGTATGGGTGTTATTGAGAGCCACAGCGATTTAAAGGTGAGAAGCGGGATTTTTTTTTAATCTCAGGTCTCTTATTTTTGCAGCAGGTTTATCTTTAATGTGAAGTGTACTAGCTGAGATGCGACGGTTATTTGCTGTTGCTCAGCTGGAGTCGTCAATTTAAAGGGAGAACCTCAGTCCTATGCTAGTTAGGTTAGCACAGTTAGCCTACTAGCTACACTAGTATGTATTGAGCTCTTTTATTTTTCGGGCTTGCACGACAGCGGTATTTTACGTCTGCTGATGATGTTTTAATATTATAAATACTCTTTCTGTACATGTGGTTAATATGTTTTTACCGACGTGAAATGAGCTTGCAGTACAAGCAGACTAGAGCAGTAAAACGATTGGGTTAAATAGATGTGAATGGGTGTATTAACTAGCTGAGTCAATTCATGTTGATGCTCCAGCTTTACTTGTGTATCAAACAGTGGCTTAAGGTTGTCAAACAACAGGAATGACCCCGTTCTTGTGTGTATTGTGGCAGCTGATTGACCGCCAACATGGGTCGGCGCTCGTCCGACAGTGAGGATGACAGTCGGAGCAGGAGGAAGAAGAAACAGCGTCGCCGTTCTTCCTCCTCTTCCTCTTCGTCCTCTTCCTCAGGCAGCAGGGTGAGAAGCAGCCGCAGCCGGAGGTCCAGTCGCCGCAGGAGCCGCTCTCGCTCCAGAGACAGGAGGTCAGGCTTCACTCTGAACTTTTACGTCTTATAAGAGTAGCACTCTCTTCTGCTGAAGTGTGTTTAATCCCCTACCCACTGTATTTTTAGTAAGTCACAATTGCAATATAAGTTTTCTTCTCCTTCCTCTGTTTCTTTTGGCTGCTCCCTTTAGGGGTTGCCAGAGTGGATAGTCCTCTTGTATCCTGTTCCCTCACATCAACCCCTCTTCACATCCTCCTTCACTACATCCAGAAACCTTCTCTGGGTTCTTCCTCTTTTCCTCCTGCCTGGCAGCTCCATCTTCAACATAATTTATCCAATATATACACTATCAGAATCAGAATACTATATTAATTTCACAGGGAAATTACCCACATTACAGGTACCTGTTCAGTAAACAGAAATAACAATAAATATAAGAGACTGCAGTACAGTTAAGAAGATAAAATGTAACAAGCTCTATGTTCAGTGTCTCTACTACAGCCTGACAGTAGGTAAAAGTCTGATTTTTAAGGGGGGAGCAGTGCAGTGGTAATAGCCACAGGGGGCTTGACTATAGTCATATATCAGAGATTGCATAGCGACTGCGTGGTTATTACACAGTTATTGCACAGTTATTATGCTTATACTTATTGCACTTGTCCAAACCATCTTAACCTTTCCCTGCTGACTATGTCTCCATACTGGTCATCCTGAGCTGTTGTATTAATTTCTAATCCTGTCAGTCCTGGTCAGTCCTAGCAAAAATCTCAACATCTACAATTCTGCCACCTTCAGCTCCACCTCCTGTCTTTTTGTCAGTGCCACTGTCTCCAAACCATACATCATAGCAGGTCTCACTACTGGCTTATAAACTTTACCTTTCACTCTTGCTGCTATTTTTCTGTTGCAAAGTACCCCTGGCATTTAATTTCAGTATAAGGTATATACCTACAATATACTCACTGGCCACTTCATTAGATATACCTTACTGCTACTGGATCAGACTCCCTTTTGCCTTCAGACCTGCCATATTTCTTTGTGACAAGGTGCTGGAAACATTGCTTAGAGATTTTGGTCCATATTGACATGACAGCATGCATGCAGTTACCTCAGATTTGTGTCGGCTGCACATTCATTATGTGAATCTCCCATTCCATGACATCCCAAAGGTGCTATTAGATTGCAATCTGGTGACTGGAGGCCATTTGAGTACAGTGAACTCATTGTTACAGTTCCAGATGATTTGAGCTTTGTGGCACATTATCCTGTTGGAAGCAGCCATCGGAACATGAGTCATAAAGGGATGGACCTGGTCAGCGACAATACTTAGAAAGCTGTGGTGTTTAAACAATTCTCACTTGGTATTAAGAGAGCCAAAGAGTGTCAAGAAATGTGTCCCACACCATTGCACCACCACCGCCACCACCACCACCAACAGCCTGAATTGTTGACACAACCTTGGATCTATACTTTCATGTTATTTACACCAAATTCTGATCCTACCGTCCCAGTGTCGAAGCAGAAATCGAGACTCATCAGACTGGGCAATGTTTTTCCAATCTTTTGTTGTCCAATTTCAGTGAGCCTTTACAAATTGTAGCTTCAGTTTCTTGTTTTTAGCTGACAGGAATGGCACCCAGTGTGCTCCTCTGCTGCTGTAGCCCATCTGCTTCAGGGTTTGATGTGTTTTGTGTTCGGAGATGCGCTTCTGCATACACTGGTTGTATCAAGTGATTATTTGAGTTACTCTTGCATTCTTATCAGCTCAAAGTGGTCTGGTCAGTCTCCTGACCTCAGAAAGGCATTTTCTCTGAGAACTGCCACTCTTTTGCCCACTTTCTTTAAACAGTAGAGATTACTGTGGGTAAATCCCAGTAGATCAGAAGTTTCTGAAATACTCAGATCAGCCTGTCTGGCACCATGTCATGTTCAAAGTCACTTAAATCACCTCTCTTACCCATTCTGTTGCTCAGTTTGAACTGCAACATATCATCTTGATCACGTCTCAATGACTGCCGTGTGATTGGTTGATTAGATATTTGTGTGAGCTAGCAGTTGAATGATATACCTAATGAAGTGGCCAGCGAGTGTACTAGAGTTATTAAAAAGGGGAAATGATGAGGTTATTGTTTGATTTTCCAGTATTGTATTCCCCAAATTAGTTAGCAACCTAAAAGAACTGCTTGACTGGAAACTCATCTGTGACTTGATCTGCTACATGTGCTGCAGACTGAGCTGAGAAAATTGTAAACATTAGAGTCTTTCCCGTTCTCCTAGACTAACTATGTGATGACAGCATTTATAAATGAACTGACCAATTTTTTTCTGGATTATATTTAAAAAATGTCTATATTTTGCATATGGGGTGAAACACATGTTGATACCAACATGTCTGTGATGGATCAGCATTAGCCAGTATCACCAGCTGATATATTGGTTGGGTTAATTTCAGATTTAACTGGTCTCTTGGGTTTTAGTGGTTTCCCAGCAGTCAGACTTCTCTTGCTAAGTTAGGTCAATCTGATGCTGAAAACACTGGTTGTATATTTCTTGTCCTCGTTGACATTGACTGTCCAGCTCAGATAGATTTACTATAAAATACTAAGATCTTATTCTTCCTTGAGACAGATTTTGACTTACTGTAGTTGAAAAAGTGCAGGTTTTACTAACAGTGGCTCTGTTGCATTCAAGCATTCCAGTGAAACATGAAAGTGTGACAGTCAACAGTATCAGGACCTGAAACAGAGGCAGCTAAATGGATTATATTGATCATAAATGTATTCTGTACACATGCTTCTTCTAACAGGTATGTTGAGATAATTTCTGGTATTTTGCATTTACATGGCCCAATAGACAAACACATTAGTATATCTGCTGATACATGGGAAAGTAGTGGACATTGTTCTCCTTTGACTTCAAAAACTTTGGAAATTTTTGTGGCAAAATGGATAAAAGTCATAACTTCGATACCTTTGAAAGATTGGATTTTAGCCAATTTAGACTTGCTGGTGGTCAACATGTAGTAACATAATTAACAAAACTAGAAAGAAAAACTGATTGATTTCCAAAGAAGTTTGTTTGGCCAGCATGCAAACTTTATACCTCTGCAACTTAAATATTCAGATGTTTACTGTATGTACATTGTACTGCATTGTTCATGTAAGAGTACTGCCCATTTTTTGGTGAATGAATTTTGGATTCTAAATACTGATTATGTCTCAGTATTTATTCAGACTGGAGAGTGAAGAGCCCCCATAGTCCTCCCAATTAATGCCAGATTAGAACTATTCTAAAGGGACCAGGATAAGAAATGTATCTATAAAATTTTGCATTAGCCTGCACTGTTTTATTTGGCAATAACATGCTCAGAAAACAATATGAATGATTGCTATTATAAGAATCAGAATTTCCACCAGCACTTTTATTTGTGTAAAAGTAGATTTGTAAAGTAAGTGGCATCACAGACAGGTTAGTTTCTGATACCTGAATACAAATTTATAATAGAATTTTTTTTTGCCTGCTCATTTTGTTTCTATCTTCTTGTAAATGTGAATGTTTAAAGATAAGGTCGTGACATAATATCAGTTTTATAAGCACATTCCGGTGTTCATAAAGGAACACACTTTATATTATTATTATTATTATGTATTTTTTGGTGCAATTTTTTTTTTTTTTTTTTTTTTTTTTTTTCTGTGCTTT
>VUQH01089143.1:0-12010 GCA_015106775.1 Etroplus canarensis | reverse complement strand
TATCCGCTGCACTTCCCTTCCTAATTGTGTCAGCTGTGTTTCCTTTCCACCTGTCGCCCTCTCATTGGTTGTCTCTTTCTATTTAAGTTCTGTCTCCTCATCTCTCCCTTGTCTTGTCATTCCAATTGTTTCCGTGGATGTGTCCTCGTCTCCCCTCCTGGTCTCCCCCCGGCTTCCACCCGGGTAGTTATTTGGATCGCTGTCTGGAGGTTCCCACACCTCCAGGGAAGACCTTTGGACTTTGTAACCTTGTGTTTGTGTACTGGCAAATAAAGCCCTTTTGAGTTTATCCTCCTGTCTCCTGCGGTACTGCATATTGGGTCCACACCACACCATGGCACATTCCCGTGACACACAGAATGGGTTTCAGAGTGTGAGAAACTCAGAGGAAAGATGCCTGTTGTCCAAATACAAGATCAATTCTAACAGAAGCAGGTTCAGAACTCAGAGCGAGCTTTATTAAAAAGCTGATAAAGTCCAGAGTTGCAATCAAAAGAACAAACAGGAACTAAAACTAAACTTCACTTGAGATAGCTTGGCTTGACATGAACATAGACTTGGCTAAACATGGCATGGAGACGGGAGAGCAAAACTAAATTACAAACAAACTGGAAACTTACAGACGAAACACGACTGGAAAGACCAAAGAACAGGAGGCAGGCAGGGGTAAAAATACACACAGACTAGAGGAGCAACCAAGAAACAGAAGGGAGAGGAGCACAGGTGGTAACAATCAAGGGCAGGAAGTATAATAAATGAGACGAGACACATTACAAAATAAAACGGGAAGCCTCACAATGGACATGACACAAGAATGAACTTGACAGAAGACTATTATGCACAACAGGATAACAGTAGGGAAGAAAACAAAGACACAAATGAGAGACGAGAACTAAGAGGGAAGTAAAGCTTGAATATAGTAAAATAAACCATACATAGAAGAACTAAGAAAACCTGAAACCAAAAACATGCAAAACTAAAATACAACAACTCAGGATAAAACACCATTAACTGAAACTGCACGAGGAGTAGATAAAACAGAGACGCAGACACAAAGAAATGAAAATACAAGCGGAATAAAAATAACATAAACAAGGCTACTCTAGAAAATAAAACCATAAACCAACAAAGGATGTAATAACAGAATAACACAAGGGCAAGACTAATCTAGAGAAATAAACAAATGAGAGATATGGCAAACATAAAATCAGCAATGTCAAAGCTGAAAGGCAAGAAACACAGTAATGAACCCATTAAAAGCTCCTGTGGAACTAAAAATGTTTTAATCAACACATTTGAACATAATCAGTGCCACTATAGTTGTTCATAAAAAATATATGGTGCACATACATATATTTCTGCATGATTTCATTGTTCATTCATTTTTTCAGTTCATTAATTTGTTCATTATTCATTTTCTGAACCAAAGAACTGGTGGCAGTGAATTCTAACCAGGCTTTAGGGGGTTAAAATTTTGTTAGGTAGAGTTTATTCTGCACAGCGAATGGCATTATTTTATGGGCACCCCTATCCTGCCTCTAAATTAACATTTGACCCCACTAGTTAACTAGTGCAACTAGTGAGACATTCAAAATCTTTTTATATTTCACTGGTTAACAAGTGGGCAATTTTACCTCACTAGTAAGCTAGTAAGCCCTAAAAGGGTTCTACTTTGTAATGTTGGGGTCTTACATGTTTACTAGTAAGTCGTGTGTGCTCACTAGTTTACTAGTTCACATGAAGTGATTGTACTAGTCAACAAGTTAGATATTTCCATCTTACTTGTTGACTAGTAAGGCATTTTGTGTGCACTAGTTAACTAGTTTGTGCATGTAATCAGCTAGTTTGTCACAGTCACATACTAGCTAACAGGAAAGCGCCTGATATTACTGATATCGGATTTAGGCAGATTTGGCTTGCCATAAACCCCTGGTAATTAAAATTTATCCACCTTCACTACCTCTACTCCTTGCATCTTCACAATTCCACCTACCTCAATCGCTTTCACACACATGTACTCTGTCTTGTTTCTACTGACTTTCATTCCTCTTCTCTCCGGTGCATAACTCCATTTCTTCAGGTTCTCTTTGACCTACACTTATACCCACTCCCCCTACAGATCACAATGTCATCTGCAAACATCATAGTCCCCTGAGACTCCTGTCTGACCTCATCTGTTCATCACCACTGCAAACAAGAAGGTGCTCAGATCAGATCCCTGATGTAATCCCACCTCCACCTTAAATCCATCTGTTACTCCTGCTGCACACCTCACCATTGTCTTCACCACCCTCACATACAGTCATGAGACAAAGAAAGTTTTCACAGGACTCTATGCAGTCATGTCAGAGACTAAGTACACTATATGATTCAGTCATTTGTAGAACCACCTTTAGCAGCAATAACTTGAAGTAATCCTTTTCTCTTTGATTTTATCACTCTCACATCATTGTGGAGGAATTTTGGTCTATGTTTCTTTACAATGTTGCTTCAATTCTTTGAGGTTTCTGGGCATTCTTTTATATCCAGCTCTCATAAAGGTACCACCAGAGCATCTGAATCAGATTAAAGTCTGGGTTTTGACTGGGCCATTGTAACACCTTCATTCTTTTCATTTTCAGACGTTCTGTTGTAGATTTGCTGTTGTGCTTGGGAATGTTGTCCTGATGCATGACACAGTTCCACACAAGCTTTAGCTGTTAGACTCACGTTTGACCTCATGTTTGACAGTGGAATAATTTGGTATACAGAAGAAGTTCATGGTTGACTCAATGACTGCAAGATGTCCACGCCCTATGACTGCAAAACAAGCCAAAATTATCCCCCCTTCACCAATGTGCTAGACAGTTGTTATGACGTGTTTGTGCTAATATGCTCTGTTTGGTTTTTGCCAAATGTGGTGCTGTGCATTATGGACAAACATGTCCACTTTAATCTTGTCTGTCCAAAGGACATTGTTCCAGAAATCTTGTGGTTTGTACGGTTGTGATTTTGTAAACCTAAGCTGTGCTGCCATGTTCTTTTTAGAGAAAAGAGTCTTTCTTCTGGCAACCCTTCCAAACCAGCCATACTTGTTTTGCTTTTTTGCAGTTTCTCTGAGAATCCCATGGTCTGACTTGGGTTGATATCACTGGGATGTCCACACCTGGGAAGATTGTGGTATTGTGTGAACACAAACCTGAATGCTCCACATCAGCAAACTGCCAAAATATCTGTCTGATTTTAAAGAAGTTTTCACACTGGCTCCTGATCAATTGATCAAATGCTTTGGAGCAGAAGCACCTCGCTGCTACTTACTTCTTAATTCCTGTGCAAGCTGTAAGGATGTACTTGTTTGTTCACATGACTGCATAGAGTTCTGCAAAAATTTTCTTTTTCCAGACTATTTATTTCATCATACAATACCACAGTTCCTCTCTTGGCACTCTATCATGTGATTTCTCAAGACACAATGCAACTCCTGACCTCTATACTTCCTCATTAGCACTCATAAAGCAAACACTAAATCTTTAGTACCCTCACTCAGCATGAAGTCATACTGCTGCTTGCTGATCGTCACCTCTTCTTATCCTTGCTTCAACAACTCTTTCCCATATCTTCATGGTATGAATGATCAGCTATATTCCTCTGCAGTCACTGAAGCTCTGCACATCACCCTTATTCTTAAAAATCAGTACCAATTCACTTCTTCTCCATTCCTCAGGCATCTTCTCATTCTCCAAGATCGTGTTAAACAATCTGGTTAAAAAGTCCACTGCCCTCTCTCCTAGACATTCTCCATACCTCCACAGCTATGTCATCTGGATCAACTGCATTTACACTCTTCATAGTTGCTCTCACTTCCTCCTTACCAATACTCTGCACTTCCTGATTTACTACATTTCCTCTATCTGTGCTCCTCTCTCTCTTATTTTTCTCATTCATCAGTTGCTCAAAGTACTCTTTCCATCTTCTCAAGACACTCTTTTGTCTTGCCATGCCATGTCATCCACAGGGTATGGCATGGCATTGCAAAATCTTGTAATATCTTTCCTTACTCAAAGTCCCATCCACTCTGTACAAATCTCATATTTTACCACCTCCAAAGCACCAGCAGATCAGCATCACACTGCCTCCACCATGCATGACTGTTAAATTAAGTACTGTTTTTGCATTTTTCATTTGATTTGCATCTCTCAAATGTTCTTATGTTTGATCCAAAGACCTCAAACTTGGACTCATCTGTCCACAACGCCTTCCAGTCTTGCAGTGTCCAGTGTCTGTGCTCTTATTGGTCAGTCTGAGATATGGCTTTTTCTTGTCAATTCTGCCATGAAGTCCAGCATGCTGAAGTTACCTCTTCATTGTTGATGCTGACACTGGTGTGGCTGTGAGGGGTCTTTGTCTTAAACGATACACTCTCAGATATTTGTCTTTTTATACAGTTGTGCATCAGGGCTTCCCCCTCCCTTTTCTGTCCTTGTTAGAGCCAGTTTGTGCTACTCTCTGACAGGAGTAGTTAATAGCATGGTAAGAGATTTTAAATTTCCTCAAAATTTCTCGTATTGAATGGCCTTCCTTTCTAAGCACCATGTTAGACTGATGGGTCTTTAAAGAAAGTTCTCTCTTTCTGGCCATTTTAAGCCTGTAAATGATTAACTTGGATTAGCAGCCATGCCAGGAGACTGATGCAGAAGACTGACAGTTGCTGATATGCTGATATGTAGATAATTCTTTAAGAATCATCTGATTAATTGTAATTATTTGTGAGATGGATAAAGTTCTTTGTCAAATCGATAAAATTGGAAAGAATTCTATGAAAAATTTATTTTTGGAAAACAATGAAATTGCAAGTGATACCAAACTTTTTAGCGACAGTGTCTATATAATGAGCCACCCCTCATCTCTTTTTTTGCTTCTAAAGAGTCAGACCTTCATGTAACTTTTAAAGGGATCTTGAGCCATAGTTCTGAAGGTATTAAAAAGGTTTTCTTTGGACATTGGCTGCTTTTTCACTCAGTTTCAGTCCAATCCTTGTACCTGACCATTTTCAGAGGAATTTTGTTTGTTTGTTTTGCTTGCTAAGCCTTTTAACACTGACCTATGAATCATTCAAGTATAAAAAAACCACCTAACACAAGGGATGTACCAGTGTTGTGTCAGACAACATAACAAAAAAATCAATCTGAAAATGTACTTTTATACACTTTGTTTCTAGCAGCCTGTTGCAAAAATAAAGAATTTTTTTTTGTATTTCATTAGCTAAATCTATGAAAAATGCCAAAGATAACACAGTTTGTCAGGCATAATATACACATTAGTTCAAAACTTGTTATATCTTGGCATGGTGTGCAGTGTACCCTTAAACATTTGAGGAAACTGGACAAGTGGAGAACAAAAAGAAGGGGCACGCCTAAAAAATATATTTACATCACATGAACAGTATCTGAAAGTCATGTTCTTAAGAAACAGAAAAAAATCCACCAATGACCCAACACAGAACTTGAAACATGCAGCTGGCCCTTCAGTTGATCCATCTACTGTTTATAAAGCCTCAACAGAAATGGTCTCCCTGGAAGGGTGGCTGTCAAAAAGCCAGACTTAAGAAAGGGAAACATGGAGAAAAGGTTTAGGTATGCCAAATTACACAAGAAGTGGACTGAAAATCAGTGGCAACAGGACTATGTAGACTGGAAAACTATCCTGAAGACCACTTAAAGAAATTACAATAAAGCTTGTCTCAGAGAGTTCAGGCTGTGTTGAAGAATAATGTATATAAAGTATCTCATAATTACAATAAACAGTGAAGAACTGTGTGAAGAATAGATTTGTCATATATTGATAGCAATTTTGGTCATGCTGAGTCACACATCTACTTTGAAATCTCATTTTAAATATATATTTTTGAGTCATCAAATTACTGCAAATATGTTACTGCAAATCCATTGCCTATGCTCTTTGTGCCTCTCCCAAAGAAGCCTATGTTGGTTCATCTATTTCTTTGACTGTTTGTGTTCAATATAACTTAAAAAGGTATGAATGGATTTCCATGATTTTTTTTAGGGGTGTGGTGTGGTGCAAGTAACACACCAATAAATTAATTCTGGAAGTGATCCATGATCCATGATCCAGATCCAAGATTTTTTTTTTAGTTATTTGTGAAGATAGAAAGCAAAAACATCTGCCAGGACCTAAGTGCTTCTAGTACTTTTCTTTATTTTTACAATGCTAATATCTGCTAAATGTCAGCACAAATAAAAAATGTATTTTACTTGGTAGAAAAAACTACTTTGAATTAAGAATAACGTTTTTTAATTTTTTGTTACAGTGTTCCCACTCCTTGTAAGATGTCAAAACCCACAAGGTAATCAGTATACACCCCTTCTAAAAATGTCACTCATTTATGCTTTTCCTGTACTGTATGCATGAAGTAATAACTATGTGCAACTGCATAACTGTAGTTTGTTTTTCTTAGAAATGACAAAAAATCAGAATGGCTTCACAAATGCTTCATTGAATTTTTTTCTGTCCTTTTTTAGTTTATATCTCACCTAAACTGAAACAGGTCTTTATTGGGGATACATTTTACTTAAAATGTAGCACAAGTGAAAGCTCAGTGACATGGTACATGAATGACAAAGAAATTGGAAATAAAAAAACTTTGAAGATTAAGGTTGCTGCCCCCAAGGACTCAGGCTCTTATCAGTGTGAGACCAATGGGAAAAAGAGTGACACTTTCAACATCAGCGTTCTGGGTAAATCTACCGACATCAAGCTCAAATTTCCAAAGATCTAACAGAAAACCCACTACATAATGGGATAATTTATTTGCCCTGCAGCATTCCTTCCCAGTGCTTCACTCACTATTGAGTCAGGCCATTCTGTCATGCACACAAGTGGTTCAGTTATCCTGAAGCTTGAACATGAGGATGGTCTCACAGGGTGGAGGTGCTGGGTCTACAGGGGAGGGTCAAAGAGACATATGGTTCAACTGAAGGTGAAAAATGGCGAGAGTATCAGTATCAGCTTTCAAACTACAGACCTGACTGTCCCTGAGACCATATACTGGTGTACGAATCGTACTGAAGGTTGCAGAAGTAACCAAATCACTCTCAGGACATCAGGTAGGTTATTTACTATATCCTTGTAATATCATTTAAAATATGAAGAAGAATTTTTAATCTGTTCTGAAATTTAAAAAAAATGTGTTTCATATAATTTGTTCATTGACAATATTGTTCATTGTTCATTGACCATAGGTGTGAATGTGTGCCTGAATGATTGTTTGTCTCTCTGTGTTGGCTCTGCAACACAGTTTTAACACTATAATTTGAATTTTTAAATAAACTGAGCTAAAGTTGTGTCTTCTTCCAGATAAGAATGTATTGTTGGCAATGGATCCCCTGCCTGTTGTGGTGGGGGAGAGTCTGACTCTGCGGTGCGTCACCTGGACACAAGCTCAAATTAGTGACACTGTTTTCTACAAAAATGGCAGCAAGATGACAGGAGATGAAAACAGTGCCTATGAAATCCCTAAAGTGACAGAATCTGCAGAGGGAACATACAAGTGTGATGCACGGTTCACATACAGTGGACATCAACCTGAAACAGTTTTGTCTGATCCTCAAGATGTGCCTGTCCAAAGTAAGCATTCATTCTCTGACCTCTTTTGATTTTTCATGTACTGAATACAAGATTCCTTTCTTCATGCTATATTTTGTCTATTTTCAAAATATTTGTCCTTCCTTTTCCCATTTCAGTGAGACCTATTGCAGCAAAACTCTCTAGCGACATGTCATGCTCTTGTCCATCATGCCCTGATGGTATGTCCTATCGGTATTACAAGAAAAATGGTCAGTCATGGAAAATGTTGAGATCTGATGAGAAGCCAGACAAAAATGGTACTTATCGATGCAGAGCTGTCTGGAGCAACATGAGGACTCTCAGCAGCACTTTAGATGGTGAGTTTCTACTTTGGTTCCTGCCTTGAATGTTGCCATCCTTTCTGTGATGTGTCTTTGGCTACAGATTATTTGACCTGTGTGGTACCTGTCACATGTTGCTTAGATAATTAATACATCAACAAACTTTTTTCTGGTAAAGAATATTAATGGGAATTCAGTTAATTACATTATAATAGGAGTGCAGTCACAGCTCTTTTATATATGTTCTGTTTCAGACCACAGTGATTCAGTAGTCATAATTATAATTGTCATGGTGGTGTTGTTGCCGTTGCTGATTATGGGGATTGCAGCAGTGCATAAGAAGAGAAATGCCATAGGTAAGTAACTACTTTTTCCCCAATCTTTTTGAGGGCCTCTTTTGTAGGGTATGCTAAGAGTCACTGTATATGTACATACTACATTGTGTGTCACCCTTTTAATAGGGCAAATTTATAATGACGTGGTGCTGAAATCACAAGAACTAGGTGATAACAATTATGAACCGTTGCAGAAGGCATCTGGGAGAGAGAGAGAGAATATGACACCCTTCATCCAGGAGCAGCAGGCAAAGAGACCAGAGAGGGTGGATATGAACCTCTGAAGAATGAGGAAATAAAGGAAGGGGGCATATGAAACACTGAAGAAAGCAGGAATGAAAGAGGGGGTATACCACACTTTGGGAACAGAGGAACAGCGGGTAGGACAGGGAGGAAATGAAGCAGTAGAGAAGGACAAGGGCAAGCAATCTGCAGTAGTGGATGGATGAATAAAAAGCAAAGGGGAACAGAGCCACTGCAAGAAGAATAATCAGCTTTTGTTGAGGAAAAAATTACATTTAATGCAATCTCTCCCTCTTTGGGTTTTGACTCTTATGCCCCTCTGTGCCTCCTCAGTGTTGTCCTGTTGTCTTTTTTCTTCTGTTAAGTTTGGTCCTGTGTCTCTAGTATGTTTCTTACTTTCTGTTTTACTTTGGTACCAGTCATGTCCTGTGCATTGTGTTTAATTTTGCTTCCTGCCTCTGATTTTCGTCACCTGTTCTGCTCTCCCTCCTGTTTCTCATTAGTCGTTAGTCTGTGTCTATTTACACTTTGCCTCTCCTCAGTTCAGTGTGGTGTTGTTGATGTCAGTGTCCCCTTATGAGTGTTTGTTCTAGCTCTGTGTTGTTTCAGCCCTGGTTTTATACTGTATGGACTTTTTTGGTTAAATAAAGCTCTCTTTAAGTTTCTTCTCCATGCTTCCTGGTGTCCTGCATTTTGGGTACTTACTCTCCACACACACACTGAGCCCTGTCAGTTTAGTGTTGATGAACCTTTGGATAGCCTCCTTTATTCAACCATTTAATACTAATAAAATTTTAATGATTGAGATTCATTACACACAATCCACTGTGGCTAAATGTGGTGCAAACTGAATGGTAGTGTAATGACAACCATTAAAATAGGACATGATGCTGTTTGTCTGGTTTTATTGATATAGGTTTACTACTTGCTCTATTTTGAAAAGGTGGAATAACACCTTGAGAAATATTACAGAAGGCATTAGTTGAATGTAAACCAATGCTGTGTGGCCTAATGTGTTGTATCGTCAGATTAATATCTTGGAAGCCAAGCACTTCTTAATAATCTAAACATACCATGCTTCCAGTGACACAAACAGCGCCCAATCCTTCCTCCCGACTCTTCATCTTGTATCTGAGTTCCTTTGAGGTTAAAAAAATGCACTTGCTATCCTTTCCTGCTTTTCAAAGTTTTGCTTTTACTGGATTTTGTTTGTTTTATGGAACAGTTTTGTAATAAGTTATGTATTTTTTAATATTCTGTGCTAACAGACTGTATGCCACACTTCTACACAATAAAGGCTTGAGATTATACGATTTCTGCCCAGATTATTTGAATTGTACTTGTTACTGGCTTCTCCCTTGGCCATAAGAATAATTTCAGTGCAGGTCTGCTCTGTTCCAGTTTGAGACTGTTACAGAAACTGCTCTAGGCTGGGAGGGAACGATCAGAGTATAATTTCTATATTTACAGACATTGAAGGACCATCATCTAAATTAAAATTAAATAATCATTTATCAGTAATTCTACAAAACAAAAGCAAAAAAGGACTAAACCTTCCTCAGCCTAACAAAGCAACAGACAGCTATTTTGAGGCTTTTTATGCTTCACATCCTTCAACACAAGGGAAAGGATATGAAGGAAGGAATGGGTGCATTCCATGTAAGTAGAAATAGCCCCACCCTCAACTTCCTCAACATTACTGCATAACTAAATCAGCTTGTTAGTGTCTTCTTACTCTGCGGTGCCTCAGTCCATGTGATGTTTTGCTTTTCTGTGGTATTTTCAACAATGAGGAGTAGAAAACATCTGCTGCTCTTGGCAGGTAAGAGAATAGCCCTAACATGATAATGGACCTTGTTTTCTTGCATGAAGTGATTACACCTGTCAATTATTTTCACAGTTATGCAAGTCTAACTTCCAAAATATCTAAAAACATTCTTAGAAAAGTTACTCAATTTAATATGTTTTTATAAAAAAGGAAACCATGTAAAGCATATTTGTCAGTTTTCTGCAGCTATTTCAGTCAGTCATCTTATTAATAAAAGTTTTGTACATTATGCTGAAAGACTTTATGAAGGGGTGTGACAGTCTAGATTATGTTCTTATAGTAGCTGAAAGCTGTAGTGTTTCTATAGTGTGGTGGTTTATACATTTGCTTCACATGTGAAAGGTCCCTGGCTTGCAACTGGAAGGATGATAAAAGCCATCATACTCCTAGTGCTGGCCCCAAGCCTCAGAAATGTGAGGGTTGCCTCACAGAGCTTCAGACAAACTCAATATGCAGATTCATTTGCTGTGGTGACCCCTTGGGGGAGGGAAAGGGAGCCTCCAAAGTATCCCATGCTTCTTTTTCATTAAATTAAAGATTTAAATGTACAAATTTATAAACTAAAAAGAAAATTATAATTAACCATCATGCTGAACAGTTGGATATATAGAAACATGCATGACACTGGTTTTAATATCTGAGTTCAGCCTGAACACTAATAATCTCAGACAGAAACTAAAGTACAGACTTATAGCTTTAAGTCAAAATTAAAAAAAATTGTATTATACATATGTATATATACATATCTAATGCTAATGCTGTTGTACCCTCAATTGTCATTTTCATTGGTGGTAGTCCAATATTTTAACCCTTTCACTATAGTGGACAGCAATTCAAAAGCCATTTTTAAAATATGCATATGTTTTGTTGCTAGACTGGCATATCAGCCAATACTTCAACATACTGAGGTCATATTTATCTAGTTTATATTTTTTATCTGTCTTTTAATGTAATGCACTGTTGAGGTTGTTTTTTGTTGTGCTTCCAGAATTAGTCTTGATATTGACATTTACATTAATTCAAAAATATATATACTGTCCATATACATTTCTTTTTCGTGTTAACAGAAAATTTTTCAATATTTCCACTGTTTCATTCAAATATATAAGTAAAAGTACTCAGGCAGGAAAAAAAATCTTTGGCTGGTCTCATTAATGGATCATCTGCCTTCTTCTTACCTCAATATCCCTTGCATCCTCATCTGTCACACCAACCCTCCGCATGTCCTCCTTCACTACATTATGAACCTTCTCTGAGGTCTTGCTTTTTTCCTCCTGTCTGGAAGCCCCATCTTCAACATCCTGTGCCCAATATATCCACTATCCCGCCTCTCCACTTGTCCAAACCACCTCATCCTTGCCTCTTTGACTTTGTCCCCAAACTGCTTGACCTGAACTGTCTCTCTGATGTACTCATTTCTAATCCTATCCATCCTGGTCACTCCCAGCGAGAATCTCAACATCTTCAATTCTGCCACCTCCAACTCTGACTCCTGTCGTTTTGTCAGTGCCACCGTCTCCAGACCATACACCATAGCAGGTCTCACTACCGTCTTGTAAACCTTCCCTTTCACTCTTGCTGCTATCCTTCTGTCACAAATCACCCCTGACACTCATCTCCACCCACTCCACCCTGCCTGCACTCTCTTCTACACCTCTCTTGTGCTCTGTCCATTGCTTTGGATGGTTGATCCCAAGTAT